>OMLM01010144.1:22930-36656 GCA_900302695.1 Helostoma temminkii | reverse complement strand
CCTGAAAAAAAATACAAGATTGCTTTGCTTGCTCAGAATTTTTACAAATGAAATACAAAAGGTGTTAAAAAGTGACAAAAGCATTCTGGTATCCTTGATTACTGTTGTTACAAACATGCAGCAACAACAGAAAAAAAACATACAACTGTTTAGTCCCATGAATTTAAGTGTCGACAACATAATTTCCAGGTAAATATCCAGTCAAAATGAGGTCAGAAAAAAATGTCTTTTAATCCAAATGCATTTTTCATGAGAGGAAGATCTTTAGCACCTACCTGCAAGGATGTATAGGCAGACTGGCGTCTATGCTCTACCATGTCTGGGATGTTTTGCATCATCGCAGCAAAACATCTACAGGTTTGCAGCTTGAGAATGAGAAGAGTGCCTCCTAGTGGCCGAGATGGAAAATGAGCAGGTGGTAGAACGAGAGTGAAAGAGAGACAGAGAGGGAGAGAGTCAATCTGTGTCAGTGCCTTAGTGAAATAATAGTAGAGTCAGCTAATTCTAGTTTAGTGTACCGTCAATAATAGTGAGCTTGTTTGACCCTGTGAATGATGTTCCTGCTACAGTCTAACTCAGCGTTTTCCTTTCTGCTGCTCGCTTGCTCCCGTTTGGGATTGTGATGACAGGTTTGACAGCCATGAGTCATCCTAATGTGTTCAACTCTGATGATCCAGAAACAGACCAAATATTTGCCGGTATTCATGAGGATGATTTGTTTAGCCTTTGTCGCAGTACCATCTTTTGTCAGGTGCAGATACAGATATTATTCATCCACAATGTATGATTATTTTCGTAACTATTCAACAAAGTTGACAGGGGAAGTTGTTCTGTGTGTGTGTGTGGCACCGGTGTTTGCTCCTCCTGTGATTAAGCTTTGTTAAAAGAACTGGTGGTGGAACAACGTGCAGCAGCTGCTTGATATTCGTAGGTGCGATGAGGCTCGTTCTCGTTTGACCAGGAGCAGTTGGAGCTGATTTGGAGACAAGAAGAGTAGAGGTCTTTAATTACAACCCTCTCTGTGGCTTCAGGCATCACTGGCCTCACTTCACAATTAAGACCAGCAGTTAGGACAGAGCCAACAGGCAGAGATGACAACTTTAAAGAGCCAATGAAAAAAGAAGTTTCGACATCAGGGTTGACAAAGGAAAAACTGAGTTACACTCTGAATTCAATGTTGTCTCACATATTTGAATTTTGCTATTTAGAATGTATAAAAGGGTTACATATCCTCAGCTGCGTTTTCTCAATATAATGCCTTACAATACATAACGCACAATGCTTTTAGACAACACCAACTGACCAGTGTTAGTTTTCCCAGAAGCCCCATTCCACCCCTCCCACTATACGGTGCTGTGGGACTGTACTCCAGTGCTGAAATGGCCTCTGCAACAGTAATGTGTTTGGACAGATGGGAGAGGCAAGTGCTGATGTGCTTAACTACGCATTTTACAGCTAAACTATTAAAGAGTTTTGCTGTTTACACACCAACATTTGAATACCTGTCTTCAGGCCAGTTTAATTATCCGGGCCCTTCTGTTATTTCTGCTGCTTTGTTGTCTCTCAGCTTTTGCACGAGGCATGAGAGATTTGTTTGCAGCTTCATTAAGATATGGTGGTGGTAGCGGTTTGCAGGGAGAAAGGAAAAAAATACATTCCTGCTCAAGTATCTCGTACTCTATTCTCCCAGCCTCCCCCATACATACAAAGATACTGTACACACCAGTTTTCCTATAAAGTCATTTAAAGTGAGAAAATTAAAAAATGCCCTGTGATGCCTGCACTTTGAAATCTCTCAGGGCTTTAGGCAAAGGGGAGGGGACACACGCCCTGAGTCCCTGCGATTCATCCTGAGACGTTTGATTAGTTTATGAGTACTTATGGGGGGAAAAGGGTTTGCATTATAATTTTGTTTCATGAATTCCTTCATATGTTCATCTTCAACTGCATGTTCAAATAAACCATTAATCAAAGGGAAGAGAGGGGCATTTAGCCAGCAGAGCTATAGTCTCTAGGCCTCAGTGAGCTGGTGGATATGGTATTGAGAGACTGTAGGAAGCAGTGGTTTTTAATTATCTGGACTACGTACAGGATGCCGTTTTTGATTGTTTTAATGAGGCAGCTGGCCTATTGTCTCCCCTTAATTCCTCCATTGTTTTTAGAATATGTCATAGTTCTTTATTCTTTTATCAGGTGCTCTGCAGGAGGATTTAGACAATAGCCTTCATTCTAACTGCATTGGCCACTGCACAAAGGCAGCTCACTGCAGACAGTTAGCAGGCAAACAAGTGCAAATCACAAGCTGCACTTTCCCCAGCCTTTTCCCCAGTTTCACGACTTATGGTTTTGGTCTTTTGCTCTAACTCTTGACCCAGACACACACACAAACACACTCTTTGTCTGTGTTCTTGAATTTTTCCAAACGCACAGATTGCTCCACTGTCATGCATATTTATATACTTCAGTTTTGGGTTAATCAGTTATGTCACATATAAAAAATAATATAAAAATTTTAATGGACAATACACAAAATTGTCAAATTTGGCACAAGTCTGCAAGAAGCAGCTGTGACTTCTAATTCTGATGATAATATAAGTGAAGCCTACACCATAATCCCGCAGCCAGAGCACATGTATCTTACTACCTGGTCTTGGTTGAGTGACTGTAACAAGCAGCGTGCTGCCTCAGTGTTTTGTGTAGCTCAGTAAAACTGGGACATGCAGTCCTAAAACTCACTTCCAGCATTCTCACACACAACAGATGGATCTGCAGCATTCTTGGCTGAATGGATGCAATGTGAGTGCATTTTCCGCTGTCAAAATGCAGTAAAACATTTTCATCACAGACACATAATCTGCTTCATTTCAGCTAAAGAGAGCATACAGTACCTTTGATTTTTATTTGATCCAAAAAACACTGATTTGTATCTTGAGCGTCAGGTTTTATTTCCTAATTCTCTTTGTAAGCTGAGTGTTTCTCAACTAAGAGATCCACACAGAGGAGAGAAACTTTTGTGGCTATGACCGCGATATATTCCCCGCCATTGTCGGTGGCAGTTTGTATCTACCTTGATGGTAACTTGGGCAGACAGTGGAGAGGAGTTTTGTTATTTTAATTAGGAGATAAAAATTCAAAGGGCCTCTCCAGGCAGTGTGTGGTATGACAGAATCAAAACGATGAAGTGGAGCGGCCTGAAGTGTGTGTCTCGTCACAGCAGATTGGGCGACAGATAGGCACTGCTCTTTAAAGTGGCGCTGACATGCACACGTGGACACACACACACACACACACACACACATAGTGAGGAAGCCTTCACACAAATGGGACTTTGAAAGATAGCATATTTTAATACCATTTCACTCCTTTGACACGTTTGTGCTGGTCTAATTTTCAGTGCTTCACCAGCAGATAGGAAGGGCTAGAAAGGTTTTAATCAAAACAGCAATGTGAAATAGAAAATATTCAATTTTAAATTGAAATAATGGCGCAATTCATTCTAGAACCTTAATGATTTATACATAATGCATGCCATTCTAATGTAAAGACGTGGCACTACTTTTTCCACTCCCTCGTTTACTATTTCTAATAAATCTAAAAACAGTGGATTGTTGTCGTACAGAGCCTCACTTGAGCACCTTCAGCACATCTCCAGGGTGGCTTTAAACCAGGTGATTCATAGGTTTTGTGGAAACATGAGTAATCAGTGTTGCACATGTGTGGGGGCTTTTTAGCTGCGTTCCCCTGCCTTCACACCTCTCCTCAGGATTCTCTTTATTCCACATCAGCCAGACCTCAAATCACGTCCCCTCTCAGCCTGACACTCCGTCGGTATGTTTGCACATCTTTGAAAGCTAACAGCGTGCTTTAATTAATTGTCCAGCTTTCCTCAGAAACAATGTCCTAATTCTGCCATTTAGCAGGAGCGTATCATAGTTTGTTGTTATCTCCTCAGCCAGATTTCTGTAAATAGTCATATTAAAAACTTTAATCTCTTCAATGGAAAATGAAGTGCAGCTGAAAAGCCTGTCATGTGCTGAGATAAATGTTATCTAAGCTAAAACCTTCACTCTCTCCCTCAACCCCCCTTCCTTCCTCTTGCCCCCTCCCCCTTTCTCTGACTTAATGAATATGTTCAGAAGATTTCAGAGGAATCCTTAATCCCAAAACACAACAATCTAATAATATGGAGAACCTGTCTTGGTGCTCTTGCTGACAACAGCACTGTAAGCGAGAGTTTACCCCAGCAGAGGTTTGTCTTGGTTGTGGATATGATCACCATCAGCCCTATCCCATAAACATTCATCTTTAAAGGGTCTTCAACCACAATCTGTTCTATTTTACACTGTGAAACAATGCACTGTTTTTTTACTTTATGTCCTACCAGCATCTTGTGCAACATCCAAAGCACACACAAATATCCCTATATTCCCTCTTCTGCATAATGCTTTGACATTTAAGATTAGAATTACTGATGTGTACAAGCAGCATTGCTTTCTACTTTCTTGTGCCAGTCTTTTAAATGTCTCCCGTATCTCTGCTTTGTCCAGGAGGCCAGCTGTGGTGCACCACCACCAAGAACATGATGGAGGGCGAGGAGCTGGTGGCGTTCGCGGTGGACTTTGACTCCCGTCTGCAGGCGGTGAACCACATGTCTCTGAGCGAGGGCATGTACCCAGCCAGGCTGCTGGACAGCATCCAGCTCCTGCCGCAGCAGGCCGCAATGGCTTCCATCCTTCCCACTGCCATCGTCAACAGTGAGTGTCCACACACCAACACGAACGCACGTACATGACCTGGAACGAGTTTAGACATGCACAATCACACACACATGCTCTTGTCCTATCTGCATTTCTGTCTTAGTCTCTGTCTAACACACACACACACCAGTCCTCAGCCTGCACTCAGTCACCTGCTTAACAAGGAACGTCGTCTCCACCGGGCGTAGATTAACCCAGATGAGTCTCTGCGCTGGAGATAAGAGCCATCGACCTTCAAGTTTTGGGTTCACATAAACACACTGAGTCTCGAACTAACGTGTTAATTGCAAAATACACGCCTGATGCAAATAGTGTGTTTGTTTACTTAGCGAGGGCTATCTGGGTTCAGCTCAACAGGGAGGCTTCTGTAAGCAGATGGTCCAGTGTTCTTGTTTGCCCTTGAGAAAGGGCACCAACACAGCGATATGCAGCAGCTCAGGATTTGGCGGAAAAGCCTTTTAACACAGGCTTTGAGAATCAGAACTGTAAAAGTACGGAAGAAGAGTACTGTATCTGAGCACGTATGTGTGCAAGCACTTATTTACTATGCAGAAATATGAAAGTGCTGTTCGTATCCTCATATCATGTCCCCTTTGTCTCTTTCTGTGTCCCTTCAGAGGACATCTTCCCTTGCAAGGCTTGTGGAATCTGGTTTCGGAGCGAGAGGAACCTGCAGGCTCATCTGATGTACTACTGCAGCGGGCGGCAGAGGGAGCCAGAGACTGTGGTTGAGGATAACGACACTGGACCCCACCAGACCCCCAGCCTCTGCCCCTTCCCACAATGCAACAAGAGCTTCTCTGGAGCCAGGGCCCTGGAAATGCACTTGAGCACTTCACACAGTGGTGAGTGAAAATGATGAAATAGTTTATGCAGAAAGTAGATTTTTCAATCCATTTTTAAAACAGAGGTTTTGATAGTGTTTTAGAAACAAAGGACACGAAATGAGTTTTACAAGGCTCTGAGAAAAGACTGCTTATTTTTTTTCAGAAATATAGATATCCTGTTGTCAGTTAGCATAGTTGACAGTTTATCCTTGAGCAAAAAAAAATATATCTAGTAAGTAGGAATAAGCTTGGCATAATGCATGAGCGTTTGATGATTTCTACAGTTAACTCTAAAGGAGAAGTGGGAGGCGAGATTCTGAGCATTTCTCCCTTTTATCTCCTTCACAGGTGTCAAAATGGAAGAGAGCCTCCCTCCTGGCACCAGCTTGAAATGCACAATCTGTAACTACACGGCAGATTCTCTTATTACATTCCAGCATCACATCATGTCTCACCTGTCACAGGCGGCCTTCAGATGCAATCACTGCCATATCAGCTTCCAGAGCCACAGGGAACTCTTACAGCATCAGGACTTACATGGGCACGGCAGCAAACTTCATAGAGAAGGCGACGGCACTGAGCATTCCCCCAGGGGGCCTGAGGAAAGCCTCCAGCAGCAGCAGCAGGCCCGCACTGAGCTGGCCAACAGGAAGGATGCTCTGCTGGGAAGTCCCAAAGGGGCCCTCAACAAGGAGACCAGCACAGACGGAGAGGCTGACAAGGCTGAGAAGAAGCCCATGCTGTCAGTTCAGAAGGGAGAGGCCCACCCAGGCAGCAAAGCCAGTTTTTCTTACACTAGGATCAAGTCTGAGCCCTCCAGCCCCCGTCTGGCCTCCTCCCCTGTGCAGCATAACATGCCTACGTTTCCCATGGGCCCCTTCTTGTCTCAGTTTGCTTTCTCCCAAGACATTTCAGTAGTCCCACAGGCATCTGAGATTCTGGCTAAAATGTCAGAGCTAGTTCACCGGCGGCTGCGCCACGGAGGGAACAGCTACCCCCCTGTCATCTACAGTCCTCTTATGCCCAAAGGGGCCACCTGTTTTGAATGCAATATTACCTTCAGCAACCTGGACAACTATTTGGTCCACAAAAAGCACTACTGTAACAGTCGCTGGCAACACATGGCAAAATCTCCCGACTTCTCTGCCCTCTCAGATAAAGTCCCTGAGGCAGTGAGCCCCAACAGTGGTCACAGTTCTGTTAGCATGTTGGGTGGGTGCCATCCTACAGAGGCCGACAGCCACCTCATGCAGTCTGCCTGTCTGAACTCCAATGTGTTGGACATGATTAACGCTGGAGCTAAAGGGTCTGATAAGGATCTAGCAGGACAGGTGAAGAAGGTCTCTACCCCAACTGGGGCTGAGGAGAGGCTGAATGGCAAGCAAATGGAAGGTAAAAGCCCCAGTACTGGTTTAGTGGAAAGTGACAATGATCCAACCAAGACAACATGTGATGCCTGCAATATCACCTTCAGCCGACACGAGACCTACATGGTCCACAAGCAGTACTACTGTGCCACTCGTCATGATCCCCCCATGAAACGCATGGCCGCCAACAAGGTGCCCTCCATGCAGAGAACCATGAGAACCCGCAAGCGCAGGAAGATGTATGAAATGTGTCTCCCTGATCAGGACCACCAGAGGCCCCCTATGGGTCAGCCGGGTTTTCTTGGAGTTCCTCCTATAAATGCTTGCACATCCCAGGAAGCTGTGGAAAGCCTAGCAGAACGCTTCCACCCCCGGTGTGATATCTTCCCAGGTATGGTACCCAAACACCTGGAGGCCTCTCTGACTGTCACTAAACCTATTCTGGCTCCTAAATGTAATACTGTGGAGCCACAGGAGCTGGACGCTCCCATGGATCTCAGCAAAAAGTGTTCGCCAGTCTCTGACAAGACATGTAGCTCTCCTAAAAGACTGTTGGATTATCATGAATGTGCGGTGTGCAAGATAAGTTTTAACAAAGTGGAGAACTACCTGGCACACAAACAGAACTTTTGCCCTGCAACGGCCGCTGCTGCCGCTGCCGCCGCCGCCGCTCAGCAACAACAGCAACAGCCACAACAGCAGCAACACAATGAGACCAGCAGCCTGGAGCCGAGCCTGTTCCCAGATGTAAAGAGTGAAGGCAATAACAGCCCTGATGACGTCTACGATAAGAGCCCAAGCAAATGTGAGAAGAATGGCAATGGGAAGGTGATGGTGCAGAATGGAGGCATGTTTCCCCCTCACCTGGGTCCTGTGCCGGGACTCAAGCCTTTTGCTGAGCCCCAGCTCATCCCATCAAAAGATGAGAACAAGAATATGTTTCTGCCCCACTGCCTTTATCCTGGAGCAATAAAGAAGGTGAAAGGTCCTGAGCAAATATCACCGTATTTTGGGATAAAGCCAACCGATTATGTGACTGGGGGACCAATGATGCAGGGAGAGGCTAGCGAACAGGAACAGAGCGTTAATGGGGCGGGAGGAGGAGCAGGAGGCGGCGGAGAGACAGGAACAACCAGAGAGCAGACCCAGCAACCTGCTGCTAACGGCTGCCCACACCCTGGAAAGGAGGCCCTCCCCCTACTGCCCAAAAACCGGGGCATGGTCATCGTAAACGGGGGACACAAGCCTGAGGAGCGTTCGGGCACAGCTCCGCCACAGCAGGAGAATCAGCCCCAGCCAGACGGCCAAGCCACCAATCCCTCACCTACGTGGGCCACTGAGAACCAGGCCGACTCCAACGAGAACATGTCACCTTCCTCCAAGTCCCCAAATGAGGAGGCGGCACACACAGCCAATAAAGGCGTGAACAGCACTGGAAGTGGCAAGTACTGCCGCCTCTGTGATATCCAGTTCAACAACCTATCAAACTTTATTACCCATAAGAAGTTTTACTGTTCATCACATGCTGCAGAGCATGTAAAATAAGTTGAGAAGAATTAGACATGTTTTTCTCCTTCCCTCACCTTTCCCCCAAACTTTTCCCCCTATTTTCTCCTTTGTTTTGGTACACTGTTGTGTCTGGAATAGTGCATCACGCAGTGCTAAATGCTGCTTGTGGACAATCAAGAGAAGCTTCTTCTTTCATCGTTTTAAGACTTAAAAATGCAAAACCATTGGTTAAAAAAGAAAAAGAAAAGAAAAATGAATCAAGAATAATATTGGTGCCACTTTCACATTAATTTATTTACAATCAGTATTAATAGGAGTAGTGATTTTAATTTAAATTCAAAATGAAATTTATATCAGAGTTGTTTGTAATGTTATTGTATAGTCATTCTTGTGTAGCACACATATTGTTTACACTGTAATGTAGGCTCAATGAAACAATAGACAATACAAAAATGAGATGCATTTTAGACACAAAAATAGCTACTGAGGCAATTGTGTATTCTTATTTGCTGTACCAGTTTCTGTATATGCACAAAATGTCACTTGCAGATTGCTACTAATGACCTGTTAGCCTTAAAAATCACCATTTGGGGGTGATAACCAGGCACAACCCTGCATCTCACATTTTGGCATATACACATGGCTTTGCATACATATGTGGCTGTTTGTCCCTGTCTCTTTTCTTCAACTCAGATGTGGATGTTTTCATGAGGATGGCAGCATTCTTGTATAGTACTCGTATTTCTGTTTGATGATACACTTTGGTCTCCCTTTTTGAAATTTGCTCTCAATGCAATACTTTGTAAATGAGGGGAGATTACTGAAAGCAGTATTATGAAGTGGGGACTGTGCATATAATTATTTGTATCCCCATAGGGAAAAAAAGACGTTCAAGACACAGGAATCAATTTTATTGCTGGTGAACAAGATGGGTGGGAGGTCAGTGGGGATAATGATGTAAAATGATCATTCCAATGTCCTGATTATGGGAGAAAATGTTTCTTAAAACGTTGTTGCTATGCATGTATATGGATGGAATTAAATTCCAGATCTGTTGGAAATTTTTATTTTGATGTGGTGTCATAATTAAACTTAAATCCTCAGGATAAACTATTGCTGTCTGGTTTTTCTTTCACACTACTGTAGCATATCCATAAAAAGTTAAATACTTACACAAATGTAATGCCATCTGTTTGCAATATATAAAATGAATCATATCAGAAGTCCAAAAAGAGACCTCTGTGTCTGATTGTGATGTAACTTGATCATATGTGTAGAATAATAAAGTAGACGCAGCAGGACAGTGTACAGTTGCCCGAAACAAAGTATCAGGCTGAGCGGTGATATGTGTGTGGTCTTTTTATTGGTAAGGAGTTACATTACATTTACATCACATTTTTAAGAGAATTAAATGGCACGAAAGATAAAATTTTCAGAATCTCAGCCTGTAAATATTTCAACACAGTGAACACCCTTCACTTATCTTCAATTAAAAAGCTTCCAGTGAAGCATAGCTGTGCAGGAACATGTTCTAAAGAGGACTCCTTGATGAACCTTTGAAGGCATGTAGACAATCTAGTGACTACTACAAGCAAAGGTAAAAAGATAACTTTGAGATTTATACTGAATATTTAAAACATATTCAGCAATTACATGTCTGGGGTGTAGTTACATTTAGGGCATGGGTCACTCGCTCTGCTGTTTGGCTTGTCGCTGGTTGACTAGCCTCCTCAGGTGCTGGCTGATGGCAGATGGCTTCTTGTAGATCATTCGCCAGTCTGCTCCTTTTATGTGAATGTGATTGGCTGATGGGTAGGACTCCTCCAGAAACTTCTTTTGAAGCTTGGCTACCATCTGGTGCAGGGAAAAGATGCTTTACTGTGGGTTTTTGACAATAGTTACTACTGTATTGTGCACTGTAAAATACTTGGGTTTCACAGAGAAAGAGTGAACATTCTCACCTGGTTTAGGTGTGTTGGTATTTCCTCATCAAAATGATCTCCAGTGATCACACTCACTGACGTCCTGCTGGAGAGCGGTTTAAACTTTGTGATGTCCCTTTAAAGATGAGCAAAAACAGTGGAAATACATATTTTGTATAATACGAATGTTAATTTACACATCCACACATGGAAATAGCATAACTACAGATAACAGTGAAACAAAAGAATCAATTAGTTTGCTTGCCATACCTTACTTGAGCTGCACTTTCATTCAAAAAGTAATGCTCATCCACAGCACTGCTTTGATGGGCAGGGTTGCTTAGCAGGTATTTCTTTAAGGAAGACAGAGTATAAAATGCAAAATGAGTGAATGGATATGTTGTATGACATTATATAAGATCTAAACATAGCAAAAAAAACATACATGTGCAGCATGATCATACTACAAATAGAAAGCATTTAACAAAAGCTTGTATATGCACATGTCTTAATGAAGATTTCCTCTAACCATTTGTCCTTACAATTTCCATAGAGCAGAAATTTAAGGACATTTAATTCAGGTTTTATAATAATAATAGTTTTTAAAATCAATTTACAATTATTAAAGAAATAACAATCAAAGATTATAATATAATTGTGTTAACAGTTGCAGCATGTCACCCTTTTTCCTAATTAGATCACTGCATCCCGACAGTTTCTCTGTTTTGCAGCTAGATCTACAACAACTTCAAATCTGTTACTGTTATTCTAAACTGTACAAAATGTATTTTAGTATGCATAAGATCAAAATAAGCTTCACCTTATATACCCATATGAGCACTTACAGTGTAATCATGCTCTGATTAAATCCCTGAGACAAAATTTAAAAACTTTAAAACATCAACCACTTCTTCACCTCCTTAATTCGATCCAGAATTCACATTTTCAGGATCATCTGGAGAAGATGTCAGGAAGAACTACACATCTCCCTATAGTACTGCAGGCTGAATGCATTGAATTTAGTGTCCAGCTCATTCACTGAAGCAGCTCCAAGCAGAATATTTATATCACATCAGGTTCTCTGATTCTGTAGCTCAGGATGGGAGAAAGTTCACACTTACAGAATAGACGCAAATTCTCAAATTGAGCAGAATTCTCCTTTAACTGTATCTGTCACCCACATGTGATGAGACCGGATAGCAGCAAACAATTCTGCTCCAGTTCAATTAAGCAGTGGTTACAGAACATGCCCTTGAGAAATGGACTGCATGCTCTATTGAGCTCAGTAAGCTTGTGTGTGTGTGTATGTGTGTGTACATTATAACCTTCACTAGCCAGTCTACAAAACCTTCTTCTGTCCTTGGAGAATTCAAGCACAATGATGTCCTTATCTCCTTGGCAACAACTGTAATACTTGAAAAAGCTGAAATAGGTCCCTCATCACAACTGCCATCAAATCGTGGGTGGCTGGCAGCAGAAGAACAAGGCGTCTTAAACTGTAATCCTGAAGCAGCCGTCATCGTGCAGACGGCTGCAGTAAACCATTTAATGCAGTGTCACTGAGCATTCACAGAAGGCCACTAAAGTTTAGGTTAAAAAAAGCTGAATTTGAAACAGGACTGCATTGTTTCAAATGGCTACAAAATTAGTTTTAGCTGCAACAAGCTATTTGTCTCTGCATCTCTAATGCACGTGACATAAGTGTTGGTTTGTTTCCCTGTTAAAATGAGGTGTCAGTCTATAGACAGCACTGTCCTATGTTACCAAAGATATTGGCTGTTGTTCATCACCAGAATCCATTACTCCTCGTCCGCCCAAACATGTTTTCCATAACAAGTAAAAAATGACTATAGGCCTTTTTGACAGGCAGAAGTGTCACAACTGTATGTTTTCTTTTCAGCAGATTCACAGCAGATCTGTGTAGTGCAAAACACAAACCCTCCCCAGTAGGAGAAAACTCATCTGCAATACACAGCAAAAAGCTTGTAGCTTATATTAACAGCCTTTTCCTCACAAACTGTATGACCTGTCAAAAGGCAGCGTTTTACAATATAGCAGGCATCAGAGGATACAGTGCATTTGTGCCGTCATGTCATCTCCAGAAATGGGTTCCATTTTCATTTATTTAAAAAATGACGTCTGGTGTCATATCATGCCAAATTCACAGTCTCGATATGAAGACAAACGCTCCTGCAATCATCATCCACTCGTATCTCTGCCAAGGGGGGAGACATAATTATTCTCACACTAGCACCATCCTGTGGCTGCAGGAGAAAGATGGGAGGAGTACATTTAAAAATACACACAGTTCCCTCTACATGTTTTAAAGAAAGACATTAACGAAACAAATGTTAAAATGTTGTCTTTAGACTGTTTCATGGATGATTTGAAAGCACTCTCTTTTCTACTGTCTTGTTTTTTTTTTGCATAAATTACCAGTGTATTGTTCCGTTGAGTCGAGCTCGACATAACTTGAAAAATAGATTCCTGCAACTTTTTTGTTTCAACAATCAATGTCATTTTAAAAAATGCTTAACTGCGTGTGTGTGAGTGTGTGTGACTGACCTGGCGCTGGATGACCTCCTCTGAAACATTTTCGCCTTTAATAGTTGGTTCAATTGCGCCCAGGATAATCAGCAAGCGGCACAGTCCCGTAGCTGCTGAGAACTGCCTGACTTGGAGGGATGGCACCAGTTTACCGTACCTGAACAAACACACACAAACACACACTACAGTTTAATTACATTACATTACAGACAGCAGATTAAGATACAAACACAACACTGACATATTATAGTTAACATGTTGGGATGTTTCATTGTTTGAAGAAGGCCCACAACAGGTAAACAAAGGGTGTGGTCATCATTTAATCATCTTTGAAGTCGGTGCTGGCTATCCAGCTAAAGATTCAATCCAAATATCAACTACTTCATGAAGAACAGATTTACGGAAATACCTTCCAAAAGTTGCATTAGTTTTTTTATTTTCAAAAGTGTCCAGATAGTTTATCAGTCATGATAAAACAGATACCCTCCACAGTGTAGAGCTTGTGCCCTGTGACCATGAACAATCCAGCCACGAGGCCACCCAGTCTCACCCAGTCTCGCCCACTCATTTCATTTGTCTATAAAACCTTTTAAAATAAGGGCCAAAAAAAATTGGCCAATTTAACCTTAAGATTTTCATCTTTAACAGGTGCTGTAATTTAGCCTGTCATTGGCCAAAGATTTAGCAACAGATTTAACAACTGTTTCTGCGTATTCCTGGGAGTTCTGCAAAATGATGGCATAGGACAGTGTCCTGCAGTTCATTTGCTGCAGTGACAATTTCAATCATGTTTGATT
>OMLM01010144.1:0-18955 GCA_900302695.1 Helostoma temminkii | reverse complement strand
TTTTATTCTAAATTACCAGACATTTTTTCACTCATTTTTGTGCAAAGGTTGGCAGGATGAAACTTTTGATAGCGTTACTTTGCTAAGTGGCACAGTTGATGAGAGTGACCGTTTACAAGTTGAGTGGTGGCTGTTGAGCCAGCCACTGTAGCTTAATCTGACCAGATTCAATGCAAATATAAAATCGGTATATGCTCTCTGATTGGGTAAAGATAGAACTAATGTTACTTTAGTTGGTAAAAGGTTAGAGAGTCCTTAATTCATTCAGAGGAACTGCTATGTAGTGGCTATTGGTGAGACTGATCGATTTACACTGTGATGGTGGTTGCCTCCTACAGTTTGTGCTCTTTGTTTATTATACATTAGGATAAGACATGATACAACAAGTAGGACTAGTGGAGTTATATGTAGTGGGTAACAGCTGGACTATTGAGTAGGGCTGTGATTCCAGATAAAACTGCCCTGTTAAATCTAATGTAGATATGAAGCAGAGTATTTACTCTTTGCTTATATGTGAGGGAGTTTCAAGCAGCCTTAGGGTATGTTAAGCCAGTGTTACGCTATGGCAGGTCAATGCTAAAAAACGGTGCCTCATCTATCACGGGCTCCAGCAGATTTATGACAACAGCTTGATACCCACTGCAGGGCCCAGTGACATGGATACTGGCTTGATTAGGAATGATCTTTTGGTGCATTTCATTCTCTTCTGATAACTTACGTTTTCTTTTCCATTTTTATCACTTCAAGTAAGTCGATATATCACCGTTTTTACTTCATTTTTATTTCCCACAGTGCTCACTTTTTCTGTCTCTTGCATTTCTTTCTCCATTCCTCCATCTCCCTCTCTCTATCCATCAGCCCATGGTCCGGTGATTGCTGCCAATCTAAGCCAAGGATCCCTGGAGGGGTTTAGAGCAGGGCTGTGCTCCAGTGGGTTATTGAACGCAGCTCACAGTTAAAGCAAATGGACTCTGAGGGTGGGGATTATACATGCCATCACTGGCTGCTACTGTTTACCAGGGAGGGCAGAGGAGACACAGAGAGAGCAATCAAATGCTCACAAACATAATGCCACGTATAGTATTAAATTAAGAACTGTAGAATCCAAATATAATTGAAATGTTTAAATCTCTCAGGAATGTAAAGTAAAATATAGACACAGAGGCTGAAGAGATGTTATGTCTGTAATGTATTCACTAACAAAGTGCTGTGAAGAAGTTAAAAAGCCACTCTTCTTGTCTGTGATATTAATCTCTGTCTGGGTAATAAATCAAATCCAGCGGTTGTGTTGGCAAATGCTCATCAGTCAAACTGACAATCATATGCTGTCTGTCATACAGAGCAGCTCCAGGTGAGAATGTCAATCTGCTAAGCACTGCAGCAAGCTGTGTGGGTAACTCAGTGTGTGATATGGTCACACACAGCAAGCGCCTGTATGATTGTTTATGTGATTAGGACCGTGTTTATCTTGGTATGTAGGCTTTGACAGGTAGGACGATGAACGTCACAGAAAGTGTCATTTTCATTTTGGGACTCAGTAAAGCTTCCATCCAGGCCTGCAGCCAGCTGTTAGCGCCACACTGAGAGACTCAGTACCTCATACACTCTGTCCACAGCCATTCAATGCATCGTGCATTTACACACAGATAAAGCAAACATTCAATATAATCACTTGCATACCTAAAAAGTCACAAAACCACAAGCTGTGTCTCACCATCAAACAAAATAATCACCAAAGTAAACACTATTACTTAAAAGAAGTGAGATGCAAAGGGACAGGATGAAGTAGAGGCTATCAAGTGGTTTTCCTGTCAGGACTGAGTTGCACTAAACACAGTAATGGCACATTAAAACACACAGTTTGCCAATCAATCAATATTCATTAAACTGTAAGGACCATCCCATTAGACAAGAACATTCCCCGCTGTTTCTGCTCTCTGAGCAAATACATTCCCCATGGGGTAAATTACTTTAATACTCTACTTGCACATTTAGCTGCAGAATGAAAGCAGACAAACACACTTGAGTGTGTAGCTAAATTCCTTCTGTAGAACACAAGATGAAAGAATTATCATATAATAGCGTTGCTCCTTTAGTGATATTTTTTTTTTTAAATTAATGGCATTTGTACAAACCTCATTTCCAAAAAAGTTGGCAGTTTTTCTAAAATTCAGCTTTCAGCAAAAACTGAATGTGATTTGTCAATTTACTTTAAATTGCAGGTAAAAGATTTTCAGCACCTTTGCTGAACAGCTTAATTGTATTTTATAAAATATACAAATTTATTGTTTAATGACTGCAACAAAAGTCGGAACAGAGGCAAAGTTAGACAAAAGGGTTTCTGGATTGTTCCAAAATTAGCAGGTTAACTGGTAACAGGCGAGTCTTATGGAGCATCCACCAAAAGCTCATTCATTGTAACCAAACATGGGTTGTGACAGAATTGTAAGTTTAAAAAGAAATTAAGATTACAACACCATATTGAAAAGAATTTATATGTCTCATGTCTCACTATCTACCGTGTATGATATTGTGAAAAGATTTAGGGACCAAGTGCAGAAACCACAGCTGAATGTTTGTGTCCTTCAAGCCTTCAGGCAGCGTTGCATGAGACACCATCATGCTACTGTGAAGAATATAGCCACATGGACTCAGGAGTACTTTGGAAAACAGCAAACCTAAAACCCTGTCACAAAAGGAGGAAGTCATACTTCAACTCTGGGGTCAAACAAAGACACAGACGTTGGGTTCACCATTACAAATACAAAAAAGCCCATCCACACTGTTATCAGCAAAAGATGCTAAATCCAGCATCTTCCCCTACACTGGGAAACATTAATTGTCATACAGCATTAAAAAAAGCTCAATAAGCAGTAACTTAACACAGTTCTCATATAAAAAAGGAATGAGTAAATAGCAATAATAATTACAATAAAATCAACACCATAGAAATCCATTTAGAAACTACAAACATACTGAAAGCTGACAATAACTTTAAAAAAAATCAAAGCTTTCTCTTTGCCAGACACATATCAGCCCAATCTGTTTAGCACACAACACAGTGTGTTACTATCTCCTGCAATATATTGTGTGTTTAAAGCTCAGCATGATTGAGGCAGACTAAGCGAGGTCCATTAAAATACAGCTTTACTTCACATTAAGGTAAATCTTGATCTCATAACACTTGATACTACACTGTGCTTCTAACTTTATGGCAACAGCTCAGTGAAGGTTGTTTCGCATTAAATGTGACTATGTCCCTTCAAAGAAAGGTCCACAATAAAATGGTATCCATGAAGAAGTTTGGTGATGAGAAAATAGAGAATATCATGGTCTGTCCCCCATGCGGAGAGATGTAGAGTTTCCTCTGCTTGTACTGGTGAAACAAAGAATTACAAAACCAACAATCTCACATTGGCTCTTGTCCTGAGTGCAGTTTGTCCAGACGTACGCTCAGGCTTCTCCTAATCTCTGATATTAGACCCACTGCTTGATTTTCATCAAGAAGCATTATCTATGCCAGCAAGGATATGAGGCACATGCTGTGACATCTGCAAAGGAAAATGCAAAATAAGACAGTTGACCCCCTGCTACAAATCCCCACACAAGTGAAAGCTTGTGCACACTGCCATGCACAAGCACACAGACTGAACGCTCAGGGAGATGGTTACAAATCATTTTGTAGAATGTAACACAACTAAGTTTAGGAGTGAGCCTCTGTTAATGAGCAGGTCTTTGATGTGTAAATCTTCCAGTCTCAGTGCAAAGCTCTCAGTCTCCCACAATCCAGCTCAGGTGCAGCCATGCTCCCTTCTGCATTACTTATCTTGTGTACCAAATACTTTAAGACCTCCGACAGCTAATAAACCCATGCCAAAGAGAGAGAAACACACACCTGCATGACAGACTGCTGAACAAAAAAAAAAAGGTAAGAAAAAAAAGCATGCTGAAGATTGCTAGTGGCATCAAGATAATGTACAGTGATGTGCTGCATCATATCTTTTTAATGTATATCCCAATTTTTTCCCTATTTTTACTCAGGCACCAATGATAACATTGTTTTTACAAAGTAAATGTAAGTCTTTGGTTCATTTCATTTCTCTACACAGTAATTGGATTGTGGCTACACTGTCATGTACTCAGGGAAATGAATGCCTATTAATCAGAGGATAATTGGACACATACCCCTGACAAATGGTGCCGCTCCACTTTGAGTCATGTACAAATTAGGCCATTTTCAGGGATCCATTTCTTATCTGGTTAGACTGCTTATATAAGCTGCAAGCTCATATTGGTGGACGGGACTACAGATGAACTAAATCATGGAGCCATGACTAAATGACTTGATTTTATAATATTTTTCTGTCAAATGTGAGCATATTTTAATTCTTCTGTGGTTCTAGATCATACCAGAATGAAAAAAAATACAATTTAACTATAATGTGGATTTATGGTTTTATGCAAAACTTCACCTACTGTGAACATGGTTTCCTAGTTTAAAAAGTTATTAAATCAATAAATATGGACACATGAAATATGTGGATGCTGTGAAGGAGGACATGTGAAAGGTTGTGTGATAAAGAAAGACAGAGAACAGAGTGAGATGAGGACGGAGGCCAGAAGTATTTTCAGAAATTTGATATGATATATTTATTTAATATAAATAACATCAATGAATTCAACTGATTATTACTCTTGGGATTCCTCAAGGTTTAGAGTTAGGTCCATTACAGTTTCTTTTACATGTAAGGTTTCCACAAACCAGTAACATTATCCCTGTTTGCAAATGATGCAGATGCACAGTAGCCAAAATAGCTTTTGGAAGATTAAAAAATAAGACAAAGACAAAAATAACTGGAATTTCAAGTTCAATTAACCATATATGGTACCGTATTTACAAAGCACACAATTATATTATTGTCTTGCTGTTAGAAGACACCAATTTCTTCCATTTTAATAATGTTTGTTATTTGTAAAATTTATTATCAGTCAGTGCGATTACTAAACTTTAGAAGTCGGGTTACAGTCGGCTTTTTCGAGTAAGCTGGTTTCTTAGCTGTCATGTAAAAGGGGCACCAAGTCGCAAATACATAGATACTCAACATACTGATAAAAAGCCCTGATGAAAACGTATTTTTTTCCGCCTAATCTACAACATCCGTTTTTCTCTTCTGCTAAAATCTTGCAGCTCAACATGCTGATATACAACTCCAACTATATTAAGATGTTTTAAGGTTTGCTTCAGGCACTCACAGCACTGGGTTAAACTGCCTAAACCTAACCTCATGCAGAACTCTGGTCTCGAACTCGAGTCTGCACATATAATGCCAGTCCTGTGCATTATATGCCTGCAATCCAACCCAACCACTTCTTTTGAATTAATTCCAGTTAATAATTGTTACATTTCATTCATTCACAAAATACGTTGCCTGAAAACATAATGATTATGTTCACTACATTTTAGTTGTATAGGAACGTAAACAGGGTTGCCCTGGGTGAATTTCTCACAGAGAACAGCGATTACCCCAGCACGTAAACATGTAACTGGGTTTCTAATCTCCTTTTTACAAGAGCGCCAGTCAAAAAGGTCAAAATGTAATTTCTAATAGTCTCCAAAGGCTGTTTAAAATGAGAGAAAGTCAATGTGATCATAGAGAACTGTGCTTGTGTAAGAAACAAAAGGTGTCTACAGCCATGTTGGTGGCTCAGTGAGTGATGTATATAGAGAACAATGCTGTGAGATAAATAAGTCACGCAAGCATGCGAATGTTTTCTGTACCAGTTAAACTGCAATTATGTTGTTCCTGACTATTTTTTCATGTCTTTTGTCCCAGATCATTGTGTAATAACTGCTTCAGCAATAAAATAGCTTTTAATGATTACCCATGATGTTTTAAACAATCCTAGACCCTGTCAGTGTTGCATAATTGACACTTTTACCAACACTTCTCCTAAGAACTCTTCGTTATCATTAATAACAACCCATCACCCTGTATTATAATGAATGCGCAATGAGATATATGCTGCGAACAATGACTACCACTTGACATATAGCATCTTTCCTGAAGGATTAAAGCAGTGCTATTACGCTTTCTGTAACTCAGTCCTGATCACCACCATAACCCTCATCTGCTAATGAGTTTCTTTGGCCATCAATTAATCATGCTAATGAGCCCCACCCAGAAGAGATAATAAACTATTCACTCTGTAAAAGGCACTAAGGGAAAAGCTTGGTGCTTGACACAAGGAGCACACTAGCTTATCTGTGTCCTTTCTCCTCATTCTATCATGTTTTTCATGATATATTTTACACTTTTTCTTCTCTTCTCTTTGCTTTTTATCTGCCCTGCTCCTCACAGCTCCTTATCGTCCTCTTCGCTCCTTTCCGTGCTCCACTTTTCCATTGCAGTTTTACACACCTCTCTCTATCTCTAATCTATGGATCCTCCTTCACCTAGCTTTCATTTCATCCTCTGCTCCTTCATCCCATCTTTCTTTCTCCACTTCTGTCCTCGCTGCACCCCTGGAGTCTCCTTCAAACTTACCAGTACTCCTTCCACTGGTCCTCCTCGAAAATGTCCTCTGGGATGGGATCAATCAGGACCAGGTCTGACACTTGCCTTAAGACAAAGAGAGGACACACTCAGATGAAGTAAGGCTCAACGACTACCCTTGTCCACTTTACCCTTCCGGCCCAGGCTGTAATGACTATGAGACAGATGGTGTCATCTTGGTCTGTCTTCCTGTACATTCTTCTGTCCTGTGTCCCCACAGACAGATGACCACACATACACCAGACGCAGGGGCAATATTTCCATTTGGAAAGGTGTCATCCACTCACCACCATTTAATTTTCTTCCTCAACATCAGCAACCTCGTGCCTGATTAAATACTAAATCTTTCATTCCTGGTAAAGGCTACTTGTCAAGTTAATCACTATGTTGTCTCCGAGATGGTTGATTTATAGCTGGTGACGGGATAAATTTTGTTCAAATGGATTTCAGAGCCACTGCATATCATATGCTATAAAGCAATTTTGAAATGAATCATCTCTCATCACCTATATATCTTTATTTATATACATTAAAATTATTAAAAAGACCAAACCAAAAACAAATCAGTGCAATTAATAATTACTGTGTGTTTAGACTAAAAACTATTCAAAATAAATCCAGACACTGGGTGACATGTTTCTTAAATGCAATCAACACAGTAGATTTTTAATTTTTTTGCTAATATAATAATTATTACTTTCAGCAGGAGGCAGTGGGCTTGAGGGTGCAATCATTCTAGGTTTAATGTGTTAGACTTAGTTAGAGCTGTTTAGTATACTGAGCAGTACTGCAGCTCCAAATGATAATTACAGTGACTAATAAAATTAAGAACTTTAAGGTCCATGAGAAAACTGAGCCCATGCTGGACAGAGGAATGGCTTATGTCTGCGTGGAATTGGTGGAATTTCTACTTGTTTCCCTTGCACAATACTTACACATCATGAATGTGGCTGTAGAACCTGCCGTTGAGTGCACCGAGCTCAGAGCCCACGAGAATGAAGGGCTTGGCAATCTCAGCAGCCTGCAGGAGTCGGTGCAGATCATCCACCATCCTGGAAAAGAAAAATACACATCTGTTTCTGCACCAAACCAGGACATACTGTATAGAAAACTGGGTCAGTAGATTGATATGTTCAGCTTGGTGACACTGTGGCTCTCAGCATGAAGGATGAACACAACATAATTAATCTTATCAATCTCTAACATGGTTGTCTGCAGGTTTATCAAGGACCCACAGGAGAGTCATTATAACACCACAAATTATCTAAAGTAGAAATAAGGGGCAAAAAGTAGCATTACGAATTCTATCCTGAAATTACAATCAAAAATGAAAATAACTGAATGAAACCTCAACTGTACGTTCCATTCTCTATTTAATCACCCCCCACACATGATGGCACCAAAATAAACAGCACCACTGAAGCCAAAATGACAGTGTAAAGGAGGGGACTGCTGGCTCCTATCCACTGCAACACACCACAGGAAAAAATAATCATCAGCACACTAATGTCATCTGAGGGAAAAATCACTGTTACATGAGATGCAGTAGCTCTTCTCTGAAAGCCATCTGCTGTCCATGGTTTGTTGTGCTAATAAATCAAACCTGAGGTGTCGCACAGAAAATGAAGACATTTTTCAAGGTTAGGTAGTCATGAAACTTGTGGCGATACTTAATTCTAGGAAACTGATTGCGTGCATCTCAAGTGGTCGGCCGCTCACTTTCTGTCAAGGTGACAGAAGGTCAAGGTAAATTAGACAGCTGACCACCGGCGAAACCCCATCCGGACATCCCACAGGCAGATTTAAGGCTTGATAAATGCATTACAATGACAAAGACAGGAAG
Organism: Helostoma temminkii; assembly: GCA_900302695.1. Classification (NCBI taxonomy): domain Eukaryota; kingdom Metazoa; phylum Chordata; class Actinopteri; order Anabantiformes; family Helostomatidae; genus Helostoma; species Helostoma temminkii. The sequence goes on along the minus strand of OMLM01010144.1, from coordinate 10,558 downwards.
ATTACAGTCCAGTCCCTCAGAAGTGTGAGGCACGACAGTGCTTAGCAGAGGAAGGCAGCCACTTAATCGTTTCAGTTTTGATTCTTTCCAGGTATTTATTCTGCTACGGCAAAATTATCCAACTATGATTGAGGTGTGTTACTGTACTGTTGTGCAGGAGGATAGTTGCTATCAGGACTTGTCACTGTAGCTTTTTTCTATTCACTTTCACTGGTCACAGTTATGGTGGAAATTACGTTTTATAAAACGCTAAATTTTACTTGAACTAAATTTACCTTTTTAAATGTACTACTGTACACACCCAAATCAAGACTACTGGACATATTATATAACACTACATTACATTAAGATAAAGATAATTTTTTTATGAAAACATGCAGTATGTGGAGAGAAATACATAAAAAGAGAAGCTTCTCATTACATACAAAAAATGGCATATGGGGTGTTACCATTAACTGAAATGATAAAAACTAAAATGAGTTAAAAGACAGCAACATGTGATGCGTTCAGTGACTCCTCAGTGGGAATTACCCTTGGTTTGCCCTGACCTCAGCTAAAAGTGAATGATCTATGTGTGCTCTCAATCTCTCCATCCTCTAATTTTCAGGGAGGATGAGAGTTTGTCCATTCTGAGACCAAATCCTTCATTCATAAATCCAGTGTGATTATATTGGATGGGTTTTCCTTCCTGAGGAGGAGGAAGAATCTCATCACTATTTCTATCTACGGGATAGACATAGACCACTGTGGCCTCAGAGCACATTACGCACGTACATACACAAGCATAAACGGGTTAATGTGTGTGCTACAGACAGCCACATAATACACCACTCGGTAACTTATTTGCCCAAGCATCAGTACTGTTGCAGTGCACAGCAATCTTCTCTGCTCTCCCAACATTTGCTGTGACATATTTGCAAGGACATATCTTAGCTGCGTACTGTGCACAGCCTCATATGCTGTCATAGTGTCACACTGGAATTAGTTTATTATTCCAAATGCCTATAATTAAAAATATACATATAAAGTTCAACCCACTAAAGGGGCTAGTAGGAGTGACTGTGTTACCTGCCACTGCTGCAATCCATCAGCATTTGGAGCACTGGCAGGTTTCCTAAATGACCAATTTGATCAAGCTGATGAATTAATCTGGAACCATTTTTATTTTTTCAGATTGTAAACTGGTAGTCTGAGAAAACAGGTTATCTCTTGGTAGCGCTTTACTTTACAGCTCAATATTAACAACATAATAGCGGGGTAATATTCTGGAAATAAGGTAATAAGGTAATTATGTCAATCACAAAAATAATAATAAAGCAATATTATGGTATGAGTCAAGGCAACCACCTTCAAGCTGGAAAAAAGCTACATATACCAAGCTATTGCCTGGTCGCTACTTCAGCACCATGACATTACTATATTTATTATAAACATAATAACCCTGTTACAATCAGTAATATAAAACTACTTTCTTAGTTGCATGTTACTAAGTACTGTAAGTATGCACATAAAGAACAGCGGCCAAGTTAAACAGACATTATATAATCTAGGACCTTCATTAGCAGCCTCTGTTGATAATGAGCCAATATGATTTGCCATATGTCCTCCCACATAAGACAAACTTTTCATGTTACCGTCCTTAGCTACAGTGTTTGGAACTGATCCAAGTAATACAGAAGGTCACCAGAGAGAGTGAAAAGATGCCATTAGAGCAAGTCTGCTTCACATGAAGAAAACTCCATACCACATTCCTTCACTCAGCACTTATAAGATCCAGATTCACCTGCGCTAAGCAGCATATTAGTCAAAACTTGGCGTACATCTCATTTAAAACCTCAACAGATAAATGAGACATGTCCTTGTGGCAGCCCACTCACTCAGTGACTAAGGAATGTGTCATCTTTACAAGTGCTCACACTGACTGCAAAATAGAGCAGGGTGCTCACCGGCCAGTTGTTGACATCCCCCAAACTTTCTCAGTTCCTGTGGTTTCATTTTGCATCATCCGCTTGCTGAAACCCAATCCTATCCTGTCATAGGTACAGACCTGCGCAGTGGGACAAACAAAGACAACACAGGTTTATATGTTTTTGTAAATGATATTCTACATACATATGAGAGTCTCTCATAGTACACAACTAGTTTCTCCCTCCTGTGCTGGCACATATACATGCATTATGGTTAAAGAATATTGTAAAAAATAAAATACAAAAGCAGGTATAAACAGAGCACTACAAGTTTGTTTTTGTAGCGCTGTTCTACTGCAGTTGTCCAGGGTCCTTGCCCAACAACACTGTGATCTCATTTGGGTCACATTTTAGACAAACAGCATGGGGCAGGCTGTCAGCCCCAACTTTCTGCTTTGCTTAGTCCTTGTTGCGTAGACACGATGTGGCAGAGTCACTGCAAGGACTGTCCGGTTGTGACCTTGACAACAAACATCACTGTCACATTAGTTGCAGCTGATTCCACAGAAAGTTCATCACAGTGGATTTCCTTGGTCAAAGAAATAGCAGTATTGCAACCCATTCACAGTCTATCTAATAATTTTAATAATAGTATAATTTGTCAGTAAATATAAACCAATAATTATTTGGTAAAGACTTTCAAAATATAGTCATTCAACAATTTTAAACACACAATGATTCACTTACCTTTGTCAGTGTGGCCACATTTTCTTGTATGTGAAACCAAACGTCTGATGACATTCCAGCTGGTCCATCCAGTACAACTACAGAAGAAAAGCATAGTTGTAAGACATGGCAAATTTAAATAAAACGTAACATTTTTTTAAGAAAATATTTTATTACCAACTGGTCTTCCTTTTCCTTTACACAACAGATGCATCTTTTGACCCAAACCAACATCAACAATCTGGCCATCTGGTAATAAGAGAGACAGAAGGGATGGAATCAAAGATTGGATTCAGATTTCTCATATAACTTGAAAGACTAATTTAAATTTGCTGACAAACTCCCACCACAGCATTTAATTAGTACACTGAAAACATTTTTGAAACTTTGTTTTGCAGGTAAATATGAAACTAAACTCAAAACAATAATGATGGTATGACTAAATGAGAAAACCTTTCGGCAAGAGCATCTGTCCTTCTCTCTGCAGTGACGCGTAGTTGAGAAACGGAGGGATGATGATGATTAAAAGAAAACACTTTCCAATGTTTATGAGCACAGAGCTGTAAGACACTCTGCCTGTAGCTTTCGCTTGGCTCTGAAGTCTTTGATTCGAATCCTGGTGTTTGTAGAGAAGAAAATGTGACGTTAAATAAAACATTACACTAATTTAAGGACCCTAGAGGTTGAAAAATGTACTGTACACATTTTTGCTATTTAGATTCTTATCCGTTGGACATCACCATCAGGGAAGTGACTCATAGGTTCTTAATTCATTCTGTAGAATGATCACAACACCAAACATGTAGTTGTACAGAACCACCAGCAGTGACAAGAAGGACCAGGAGTACTGCAATAATGTGGCTGTGTCCCTCACAGAGTCCTGATCTCAGTATCATCGAGTCAGTCTGAGATTTGACATAGAGCCAAAAGTAACTGAGACAGCCTGAAACCACAGAACTGTGGCACATCCTCCAAGATACTTTAAACAGCTTTACTGCCAAGTACTTTCAAATACCTTAAACAGACCTTGTTTTTTTCCCTCTGTATGAATTTAATTAATAAATTTAAACATTTTGAAGACATTATCATTTTGGTTTTTTTTCATCCAAACCCTTTGCTCAGAAATGTATATATTTATATATTCATTTTATATATAACTTAATTATTATCTGATCGATTGTTCTCAAAACTCCAAACATTAACTGAGGACATCAAAGTTAACAGTTTGTTGTGTTATAGTTTAGCTCAGGATGTGGACCTCTCTCATATATGGAAAACCTCTAGTATTAATTGATCTGGGTGTTTACGGAATTAAAGAACTGATGCTAATATTTATTTACAATTTAATTATTATAAGGGTGGACGTGAATACACCGTAAATAAACAAAAAATAATACAAATGACCATTTTTAAAGTGGAGTCTGGCTCCCTGTGCAACAAGGTATGTAGTCGCATACGGTTATATTTTCTACCTAACTCCAGTAGTATAAGGTGGAAATAATAACAGAAATAGTAAGTAGGAGACATGATTAATTATTTAACAAAACAAGATTAGCATGCTAGCTTTTACAGCCAGACAGCTAACGTTAATGCTAGCTAACAGAGCTGTCACATGTAGCTAGAAACAACTGGCTATCGTTAACCTTGAATTACCTTCTTGTCAGCACTGACACGCTCATTACCAGAAGGCTGAGCTTCGGTTCTTCTACGCATTTTGAAATAAATTAGGTAATAAATGTTAGTTATAAAACTACATAAACTGTACAGAATGAATGGAAATGGCAACTTCCTGGAGTTACAGAAGCCGACAAGGTGCAAACTTCTTCTTCTTGTATTAGGGCGGGTGGTATCCAACGTTATGGTGCATTATCGCCCCCTACTATGCTGGAGTATGGCAAAGAGTAACAAACCAGACAAACTAAAAAACAAATAAATGAGTAGAAATACACTTAAATTATATATATTAAGCCTGTTTCTCTCAAGAATACTACTAAAGCTTTATAATTCCTATTTGACTGAATATGTGTTTCAACATACATTCATGTGTCCCGTGCTTTCGATAATCTCTTCAATTTCTTTCTGAAACATATTTTTGACAGTGACATGATACGTGCTCTACTGATTCCTCCACTTGACAATATTCACATAAACCTGATGGATGTTTTCCTATCAGATGTAATTTACTGATGATTTTACTTTTAAACGTGTTTTTGTTTTTGCCTTGCTTAGAGAAATGTCCATACTATTTTCCTGCTTGATCTCTTCCTTTGCCAATAAATCTGCCATCTCATTCCCTTTAACTAACCTGTGAGCTAGTATTAACATAAGTGTAATGTTTGTATTTTCAAATAATGTAATCTGCATAGTTTCATAAATTTTATTAACCATATAATGACGCTCTGGGATGAAAAAAGATAATAAAGCTAAACTAGAGTTGGAGCACAAAATAACGTTTTACCTGTTCTATCCACTGTAAAGCTGCTGTAATTGCTAACAATTCAACAGTATATCTGCAGGGTGAACTGATGTGCTTCTGTTGATAGATACTTGTAATGCTGGAATGGTGAATGCATATCCTGTTCATCCTGTTTTTGGATCTTTGGATCCGTCTGTATAAACTGCAACATAATCCTGATACAATGTTTGAATCTTACCTTTAACCAACACTGGTGTGTATCCTGTATCTTATAGAAAATGCCTGTTTAATAGTATATATATATATCAACTGATAGCGAGGGGATAGTGAGTGGTCTTAACCATTTCATTTCATTGAGTTCCTTTTTCTTTCTGATTTTAGTTTTTTCAACTGAAAACTAATATCACCATGAATATGACAATATTTCAACCACATTAACTGCCTCTTGTATCTTTTGTTTAATATGACTAATCTTTCTTCCGCTTTTCTCTGCTTCATCATCTGCAGATAAGGACGGAATTATATCATACAACTTGGGAAAAAACATCATTTACCGTTACGGAAAAAGTAATGGGCTAATGATACTACCCTGAGGGGTAGTATTATCTTTGCCCTATGTATCACTTTTGCTTGTGCTTTCTTACATTCAATTAGATTTTGAAAATTATGAGTTCTTTTTAATACTCTGAGAGCTTTATTCCTCTCTTTCACTGCATCACCACATTCATCTGTCCACCAGGGAGCTGCTTTTCTTTCCATTCTTCCCTTACAGCACTTTTAGAAATGACTGATCAGCAGCTTCTACTAGTGTTATTTTAATCTTTTTATCAACCTCCTCAACACCTTCATTTAAGTCTATTTTTCTTTAAAAATTAAATTACAGAACACTGGAAAATGTTTGTTACCCATTGACTTTTTTAGACACTGAGGTTAAATCTAGTTCTGAAGTGTTCCCAGTGTGCACATCTGTTCTAGTCCCTCTCCCAGAATTTATACAAACCAAATGTTTTTCCTCTAACAATTCTTCAATGACCTCCCCATTTATATCAGTCCTCAGTCCTTCCCATAATGTTCTATATACGTTAAAATTCCCACACACCAACCGTCACCATCCGTCCCTTCAATTTGTGTTAAAGTATAGAAATTCAGCCTCGTACAAGGATTGGAAAAATGTATAATTGCAAACTTTCCCTCACATGTCCATATCTCCACAACAACATAATCCTGCTCACTCCATATACTCACCTTTCTAAATCTCACTCCCTCATCTGACAAAAGAATAACCAACTACTATAAAATCCAAATTTGGTCTCAACCACTTTTCCTGACACAAATCACATCTGGCTTGAGGGGCAAATCATCTATATATTTTTAAATTCATGTCCATTGGCCAACAAACCTCTCACATCCCACTGCAGCAAGAGAACCATGATCAGCACTGCTCAGTCTCTGACTGTTCCTGACTTCTGGATACTGAGAACATTTCTTACCTCCTCATCCTTCTGATGCCTAGATGATGATGGGCTGCTGCTTCTACAAAAACTTATATTCTCTCTATTTGAGACTTCACTCTCTTTGTAGCATAACTCTCCTGCTATAAAGGTGACTCATTTCTTCAAGTCAACCATTATGTGCCCTTCCATTGCCTGATCTGATTCCTCATTAAGTTTCCTTCACTACTCAATTTCCTTCTTTCTGACTTACCATTTTCCCAGGCTCTGTGTAGGTGAGCTTACTTTGAATTCTCACCTGTTGTGTTTCCTTTTCCCTTTTTATTACTTCACAACCACCATGAGCCACACTGTGATTTCTAAAGCAATTACAACACTACAGTTGTTCTTTGTGATCACACTGTCCATAATCATGTTCTCCTCCACGTGTAGCACATCTTCCTCTTCCTTTGCATGTATGTTCCCAGTGTACTGCCTAATTAGTGTGTATCATTGAAATCATGTCTAAAATGTCAAAGTACAAAATGCTTCAGTCTTTATCAGGAGCTTCCAGAATTGTAACAGTATAACTACTGGCCTGCAGGGGTCACTGTATCCTGCAAACCTTGTCCTCTTCTGCATCATAATGCATTGCACTCACCTACAAAGGTAGCAGACAAAATGCTAATAACCAACAGACTACGTTTAAATACATCACATATTCAAATGAACTACGACCCCAGTGCAAACTGGAGGTCAATGACTAAACATACAGAAAACCTAAAATGTGTCTTGATATAAACGGACAGAAGATAATCAGAAACTGGGGCTGTGATTGTATTTCCCCTTGCTCCTCTTACGACAGCCAATCAAACCCTCATCATGTATAATAACACATTTATGGTGGGAAGGACAGCTGCTTCAAAGACAAGTAATTTATGCAAATTGCTGCTTTTGTGCAGTCATACTTGTGTGGCACGCCAAAGAGGGCCAGCTTGCGTCATTCAGGGAATGTGACACCCATACTGATGATATTCAGCATCGTTCACACACAGCTCCGCACACTACTTGTTGTGAGTTGGTCCTGCCATTTGGCTATGCTCCACGTCTGTAATCATCTTGCACATTTCAGGCACCACAAAGACATCAGACATCAGAAGCTCAGTAGTTTTAGGAAAAGATCCAAGTTTCAGGCAGTCTGTGACATCAGAAGCATGTCATCATGAAGGGACTATGAGGCCTTATTTTTGTTTTCATTCATAATTATGAGTGGTGTGTTTCCCCCACACTTATCTTTCCAGGCATGCTCAACCTTTTACTCATTAAAAAGTGTCTAGACAAAACAAAACCTCAACAATAAAGTCTGCTTAGGACGTGACTGGTGACTGGAGCCATGTAGTGAATTCACTGCAGTAATTAAAAAGCCTGGCTGGACCAAAACGGTGAATGTCAGGTACTGACTCATTGTCAGACTGTGTTCGTGTTGTTTTTGTTTCAGGGTGTCCAGGGTTGATTAAAGCTAATGATGCAGGGCCTTCTCAGCCACTTGCTTCTGTTTCAGCTCCACATAATTAGAACTGAGAGAAGGATGGTGTAATCAGACAACTATAGCTTTCCTCTACAGTTTGCTGATGCCATTCAAACAAGTCACTCAGCCCTTGACCTCTACGTGGGCTGTCGGTCTGAACAGCGGTGCACAGAACACACATGTCTTGCTGTCCGCCCCCTCTGAAAAATGAAAGACAACTAATTTCATCAAAGATTTAGACTTAATAGCAAGATTTGCCACGGTAACTGAAAAAACTCAGATGATGCCTGATGTCCTTGGCTTCCTGACCAAAGGTTGTTATTTGTGCTGTGTCCATTGGATTACTGGGCCGGGGTTCAAGGCTTTACACATCTCTGATGGTTGATGCAGCGCTAAATCAAACAGACAGTTTCGACAGTGATTGAACCCTAAGATTGTCAGATATGACCTGCGGTGCTTTCACATGATTGCTTTCGTTTAAAGTACATATTTCCACTTTTTCTTTTTTTTTGGTAGCTTTTCCAGTAAAAAGATTTTTTATAATATTCCTATTTCATGAGTTAAAGATGATTTAAAGAGTTTAAAGTAATCCCTAATTATTATTCTATGTAGCCATAGTCCTGTGTAAGCAAAACTGTTAATTAATGACAACAATACAGAAGTTCTGCTTGTTAAACGTAATGCTTTTGAGACTCAACAAGAAGCTAATGTTCTTTCAAGTTTATTGCTCTGTACACTTTGCTGTTCCAATGAGATATTTCTTAATCAAATTCTGCCCTCAGTCCACAGGTATCATCACAGAGTTGGAGCACCATTCCTTCAGTGCCAGGTCACTTTGCCACCATCTTTGAAATTCAGCAGTGAATGGAACCGTGCATTTCTTAAGGGCACCTTTCCCAAACAACAGATGGACTATGTGATGGAACAGCAGAAAATGAACAGCAGAAGTAGAGTATGAGAGCAAATAATAACCTTTTATTTTGGCATTTGTCACACGCCTCTGCTTCTGTTCCTCCTTGTCTGGTTTCAGCTCTTTCCTAAGTGATGCTACTAAACACTGATCTTGCATCACAGGAGGAACAGGATGTTACATGTACATGGAATCAAATTATAATTGAGATATGGCTTGACAGTCGAATAAAAAGCCATTTCCTGTTTGTCTTATCTGTTTTGTCACATATAACAGGTTAACTGGGTGACATTTCCGCACTGTGCTAGCTTTATCACCAAAGGGCATCACCAAATACTGCTAGGGCATTCATATCTTACAGCATGTTGGTTTGGCTTTATTAAATCCATGTTGTAAAGCCCACCACAAAGGATCTACTGTATCAAACAGGAGCCGTGTAGCATGGAAATGTGGGTTACAGTTTGTCTGTTGGGACACCATTTTTTATTCTATACCGAAATAATAATATTTTGTACATATTACACAGCTTCACTACAAACACACACCAGCATTACTGCCAATGTGAGACATTCAGAAGCATGTTAAAATTACAATATGTAATTATGTATGTAAGCTAATGAAGTGCCTCTTTAGCTTGTTTCTAATAGATTGAGCTGTTGTTCCATGAAAATCCATGACCATATTGGTTATTGTATAATCTCTAATAAAAGGTAAACGCCAGATGTTTATCTGCCAAAAACAAACAATATCTCAGGAAGTGCACTGTCTCCTTCATTTATTTATGAGTCAGCTCTGGGGTGTTCAGGAGTGTAGGCATCACAGGCATCAGTCATCAGGCCTCGGTCTTCAGACTCCATGCGGTGTACATTGATTTTAGCCCCTCGCTGCTGAAGTGCACCATCAATCAATACAGTAACAAGTCTTCATTTATATTTGAGAAATGCAGTTTCCAACTCAGTGGACGTGAGGTCCTGGTGTTGTCAGTGTGGCCAGGGTGGCAGAGGTCTGCGTTTGGCCTGACCTGGCCTTTAGCTGATACCATACTAGGTGATGACATAAAAACAGCACATACAGTACAATTCAATGTACAGCGCATGTTACAGTAGATGTAAGCATAACCATGAAGAGCAAGGTGCTCTCTGTGCACTCGAAAAGAACCTGTGGTTTACATGAGACTGTGCTCCTGCAAGGCCACACACAGTAAAGCAAAGACTCTCACAGTGTTTTAGATTCATCACTGCCAAGAATGTGCAGTTATTGAAGAGAAAACGCTGGTAGCTGATGGAGCTACATACACTCAAGGATGTTAAATATAATAGTTCATAAAGTCTAACCATGACCTGATTGGTCAGTTAACAAGTTAACAGTGTCCTTTTCACTAGCATTTTTACAACGTACTGTGTGCTATGGTTTGCTAAGCTTACTGCACTGTATTATTGATTCTTTCCCTTTTTGTGGTGAATGTCATTTATTTTTTTAGTAGCCATGCAGTAAATGTGCAGTTACAGCATTTGAGGTGCATTGTTTCACCATGCACTGATAACTGTGTGATGAAAAAAATAGAGAAATAAAATGTAAAACACAATTTTTTTTGATACATTTGTTCAAGTAAAAGTTTAAAGCTCATTTTTTGTATATACT
>OMLM01010143.1:3632-20416 GCA_900302695.1 Helostoma temminkii | reverse complement strand
AGATGGAAACGGAAACAGATGAAGAATCAGAACCAGCCAGGAACTTGGCTCGAGATATTCTTTTCCAACCAGGTAACAGCTCAGAGACTGAAGACTCTTGCGAACAAGCTGATAACAGTGACGACGACTGGAAGCAGAACGGAGAACCACAGTCAGATTTAAAAACACTGGAAAACACAGGTATTACTGAAGCTGATGGAGAATGCAGCACGGACAAGGAGTTTCCTAGCTGCTCTAAGTGTGGTAAAACACCTGAGCATGAGGGCGGGGCGCAGAACTATGTGAAAAATCCTTCAGGAGAATTTGTTTGCTCCGTTTGTATTCAAGCATCTACACATAGTTCATATTTAGTCACACAGAAGATAACTTGTTCAGGGGAAATAACCTTTATGTGTTTAGTTTGCAAGAGGCAATTTAGCACTAAATCCGACACAGTGAGACATATTAGAACTCACACAGGGGAGAAACCCTTTGGCTGCTCAGTTTGCGGGCAAAGGTTCAACCAGAGCACAGGTCTGGACACACACATGAGGATCCACACGGGAGAGAAACCCTTCAGCTGCTCAGTTTGTCAGAAAAGATTTATGAGGAACGGAATCTTGACCCGACACATGAGAGTCCATACAGGAGAAAAGCCGTATACCTGCTCTGTGTGCAATGCAAGTTTTACTCTGAGTCAGTCATTGTCAAAACACATGAGGATCCACACAGGAGAGAAACCCTTCACCTGCCCAGTGTGCAGTAAAAAATTCACACAAAAAGGACATCTGACACAACACATGCCTCTTCACACAGGGGAGAGGCTTTTTAGTTGCCATGTTTGTGGTAGAAAATTCAGTAGGCGGTCTCGTGTGAAAACGCATAAGTGTGTTACTGAAAGTGGCAGCAGTAAATAAAACTCAATGCAATGGAGAAAGTTCCTACTTCCTACTACAAAATGTGGAATAATGCTTCTTCATGCTACATGTAAGTTAACGTGAGCTGGTTATGTTTACATATGTGCTGCTGTTACAATAGACGCTTAAGGCAAACAGATTTACTGAGACACAAAGTAACATTACCTTGCTGTAAATCAAAATTCCCTTCTCTCAATAGGCGAGTGTAGATGTGTTAGCATAGCTGTAGAGAAGCATAATTCCACCCTCAGTGGTTTAAGTAGAAATCCAATGAATTTATCTGAAGTGTGTCCTATGGAATAGCAATGTCAATATCAGTCTTATTTATATGGCACTTTTTGTTCCCAGTGGCAGTTCAAAGTCCTTCACATCTGTTTAAAACTAGGAAAGACAGTTTTTTAAAAAAACTCAAGCTTGAATTAACACTTTAATTGGATCAACATGAATCAGGCTCCCCTGTAGTGTGCACTGTGTGTATGCAGGGCACAAAGAACATGTTGGGTGTATATACAGTTACTGTTCATTAACAAAAAAGTGAGCAAAAGTTCTGTTAATTTGTCCAAAGTGAGCTGCAGACAGCTCATCATCATTCAAACTGATACAATACAGAGCAGCTTGTGCTGTATGTTAGTGAATGTCGCTATAAATATGACTGAAATGTGACTGACAGAGGATGGAGGACCAAGCTATGAAAATTAATCAAAGTTGTAATAAATTTCAGGTTTTATTTAAGTTTTAATTAAAAGTTACTTATTTGTTGGTTTGAAGTATCGACTGTCTTACCTTTAAGATCAGGCAGTGTAAAAATGACTAACCTTAAAAAAAACGGCATAAAAGTAGGATGATTAGACCAAAAACAAGACTCTTTGTTTGACAGCTTTACCTTTTACAGATTGTTAAAAATGTAATCAACTAATAAACCACCACTACCAACTGTGCCACAATTGTTCTTCTTCTGTGCCATAGTTTTCACACTTCTGAGTTTGAACAGCATCCGATCCAGTACTGTTTAAAATACACTGATTTCTGAGTACTTTTACTTTGGTACTTTAAGGCAACTTAAGGGCATGTACTTAGATTTACTTGTATAAAGAGTTTTACTTGTAGTGGAGTAAGTATTTGCATTTTTACTTGAGTATTGAGTTTCTGTACTCTTTTGAAGAAAGCAGGAAAAGAAACAATTGTTTTTTTTTTATTCCTTAATTTAAACCATAAAAGTAACTTAATACATCTGTATCTTTTTCTACCTTAATGTAACAGATGCAGTTTGTTTGCTTTCTTTTACAATAGTAACACTGTAGTACAGTTACATTAATATTTGATTTTATCCAGTGTTGGATTTCAGTGATTATTATGTGCTGTGTTTCTGTGATGTAAAATGTATTGTACAGGTCATTTATACCATAGCAAACATTTGATCTAAAAATCAATAAAATGTGACACTTGTGCTTGTATCAATTTATCTGTAAAAGACAAATATCTGTACACAACACTGAACAATGTAAGTTTAAGCTGGAATTCATTTAAGTTGAGCCAATTGGTTTTAATTACCTCATTTTAAAAAATCATCTAAAAATGATTCCTGTTTAGTGTTTAATATCTCTGCATTTGGAAAATCCATAAATCCACAAACATACAGTAAAACATTTTTTTTAATTTTAAATAATACAAAACCAGGCACTAAAAGCTAAAACAGCTGCCCCTCACATGTTCCGTTTCCATTCAGAGCTCAGTGATCTGAATTCAGTCACATAAAGCAGGAGAATCCTTCACAATCACTGTTTTCACTGACTGACTAATAACATTGTAAAAGGAAACGTAAGAAAAGATGAATGCTTGGTGAAATAAAAACTATATAAACTACTATATAACTACAGACACTGTATTTCTGATCAAATTGATTCGTTCTACATTTCTAATTGACCCTGAGCTTTTTATAGGCAGTGTATTTGTGACGAGCAGCTCGAACTCATAACTGATCCACTAACTGTTGCCTCCAGTATGTGTTCTCGTCTGCTCTTGTTCTCTTGCTCATTTTAATATGCAACATGAAATATGCATTATGTTTTGTAAACTGATCACAAAGAACAAAGACAGGATTTCTGTTTCGTCTTGTGTCTCTTCACAGGCGGGCTGTCTTGAGATTTCTTAGACATGGAGCCATTTAATAGTTTGTCTGCAGAGTGGCTCCTCGTGTGTCTGTTCAGGTTCACCTCGTGGCTGAAATGTTTACCACACTCTGAACGAGGTAAATTTGTCTTCTGCGAGTGTGTTTTTGTGTGTCTCTTTAGCTGCTGCTCAAGTTGAAATCTTTTACCACAAACAGAACAACTAAAAGATGTCCTGTCAGTTTGATGAGAGAACTTTGAAGAACTTTCAGGAGCAACTTTGGGTTTCACAGTGGGTAAGACTGGCTGAGGTTTGTGCTTCCAATCATCGTCACTGTCCTCGGTCTCAGATGAGTCTGAAGGCTTGTGTTCACTACTGGGTTGGAAATTATGATATGGTTTTATATCAGTGGCTGGTTTTAAATCACTAGCTGGAACTACTTTGCTTGCTGGTTCTGATCCTGGAACTTTAGCATCTTTAAGTAGTTTAAAATTCGACTGCTGTGTAGGCAGCCTCTTCCAATCATCATCGCTGTCTTCAGTCTCACATTCAGAGGAGTCTACGGTCTTCTCACTATCTGAGTGTGAAACTGGCTCTGCTCCACCACAGTCCTCTCTATTACTTTCCATCTGCTGAGCTGAGCTGTTGGCTGGAGAGTCCATCTCTCTGTTCTCCTCAGCCCCCTTCTGCTCGCCATCCAGACTTCTGCAGGGTGTCTCCAGGTCGTCTTTACTCTGTGAAGGCTCTGGGTCTTTCTGTTCTAGAGTCGGTGTCCACTCCTGCTGTTTAGAGGATGCTTGTTCCACACGTGCCACCTGTTGGGTGTCTGCAGGAAACACTGAAATACAATTACGAAGCTAAAGGTTAGTTAATGCCTGCATTTTTCAAGTGATTATTGCGATTTCATGTAGTAATACAGTGGGTGGAGATTATGTGTCAGCCAGACACAAAGACATCAACAGGATGGGAGATGTGGGGTAATAGCAGAAAGCTACTGTTGCTAAATTATGCTCCCAAAAATATATAATATATAAAAAAAAAAAAAAAAAAAACACAGTTTGCCAACTCCACTCTGCTCATTATCGTTCAGTGCTCAACTCAAATGTATGCGTATAACTTAAACTGTAGTCTTACATCCTAAAGAAATAAAGACCAACAACTCGCCTTTTACAGGGTTAAACAGCAGGTCTTCTAGGGTGTACTGTGGTCAGTACCTACAGAAAGTGGTCTAAAAAAAAGGACCAGCAACATAGTCATGGCTGTGCAAAGCTCACTGATGCTTATGGGGAGTGAAGTTCAGTTTGTCTGGTCCAGTCCCACAGAAGAACCACTGCAGCACAAATTTAAGGCTGCCTATGATCGAAAGGTGTCAGAATGCAGTGTAGCTTGCTCATGAAGCAACAGAAGAATGTGATCTGGTCTGATGAATCATGTTTGACAACATGTGGACGGACGGGTGTGTGTGTGTATCATTTACGCTATGGTAAGAAGACAGAGGCAGTGTAAAATGTTAAAATGTGTGCATAGCTGCATTGCTTCCCCTCCTGTCTCTCACCCGTTGCAGGGACACCAGAGAAAGGCGTATTCTCCTGCCCTACAAGTTGTTGTCCCCGCTGACAGCACCAAAGTTCATCCAGTGCCTCTTTCTGGTCCACAATGGACTCAAAGATTGGAATAGAGCAGTAGTGGTGCGGCTGCTGTCGTTTATTTACCGACACCTGCTGGATGTCTGCAAAGAGGACAAAACAAACAAACAAACAAAAAACAGACCAGCACATTATTTCTGTGCACTTTATAGATGTAGTGTAATAATTACAATTTCTGTTGCATAATCTGCTTTGCTTTTAAATTATGTACAAGAAGCATTATTGATAATATTTGTCAAACATTTACGTTTTATAAAAGCAGCTAAATTATAAAGCAAGACTACCCATATAGCCACTTTACTTGAAGCCCTGTTTGGAAGAAACTGGAAGAGATTGTAGCTTTTGCCTTATAAATTCTGTATTCTTATTATTTTGTTAGTTATTTATGTGATATCTATCTCTATAGGTGGACATATATATATATCCATACATTCTTCAAATGTGATGTACAGATTAGACCCCAGACAAATTAAGACAATTCAAATGAGCATTTATTATAAAATGGTAAAATTACTCCAAGATGCGAGTTCACCTTGACTTTCCACCTCTTTCTTTTTCTCCTCCTTTTGTATGATGCCCCATCCTTTGCTGTCTATCCCCATTATTAGCAATTCACTGGATCAGCTCTCAGACCAGCACATCTGGCATTCGACAAACTACTACCGGTCACGCCACTCTCTTCTCGCTCAGTTCTGGGACATCAGCTCTCAGTTTCAACAGTACAAGTACAAACAGTTGAAAATGTGCACCACTATTGCTCAGACTACTTTGTGTATGTGTTTCAACATGTAGGCCAATTCTAGGACTTTGATCTGACTTAAATGAAATATTTTCAATCACTCTAATGTCGCTTACCACTTGAAACTTAAAGATATAAATGTAAAAACATGAGTCTGGACTATACAGTAACAGGGAGGGATTCTTTATTTTTTAAAGAATTTATACATTAGTTTGATTAATTCTCTTGCTCTTACATTAAAAAGCAACAGCTCTTCAAAGTATTATAGAAATATACTTTAAGAAAGCCCTGGTTAATTTGTCTATTTGGTTAAATTATGTTTTTGTACCGAAATTGAATAAAGATTTGTTAAAAAAGAAAAAAAAAGCTGACTATGAAGAGTAACAGCTGTAAACTGTACAAACCTGCTTTGTGCATCTCTAATCCCTGATCTACAGCAGCGTTCAGTTCGCGTTGCTGTTCAGCTTCATCCTTTGAACCAGAAAGTTTCTCCTCGTATTCCGCTATCGTTGTTTCAAACAGTCCACATATTTCTTCAACCACCGCGGTCAGCCGTTCATTCAGCAGCGTTCTCAGCGTCTCCACTTTAGACATTTTCGAGACAGTTTTCCTTCACACTTTTAGAAGATAATATAACTGTGTCAGTATCAGTCAGTGGCTAACGTTAGGCTGCTTTAGCTCCTCTGAAGTTCTAGCTAGCAAGCTACTAGCTACCTAGCTTTCCCTGGGAATGGATACGGAATTGTCTGAAAACTGTGAACACTACAGCAAATTTTTTGCAGGTTTATCCAGACTAGCATGTCAGCTGATGAAATATTCTACGTATATGTTAGTTTGCTTCCTAAATAGAACAACACTCAGAAGAACTTCGTGGACTATTCCACTACATCGCTCGTACCCCAAAACAAGCGTTTCCGGTTTAATTTGAGAAAATAAAAGCACTACATTTCTTCTTCTTCTTCTTCTTTGGGGTTTTACGGCGGTTTGCATCCTGTCGTTGCATTACCGCCTCCTGCAGTCATCCCATGCTACTACTCCGTCTTCCTAGATACGCTTCAACAGTCCAGTTTGCGTCAAATACTCAAAGAGCGCACGTTTCCCTGTCCCCGCACTACCAATCTCTAAAGCACTACATTTACGTTACTGGTGTACCCTTATGAAAAAGAAGTATTTAAGTGTACACTGAAATAAACTGACTATTTCTCCTGATTTGTGAACGCATTCAAATGGAGTAAGTATATGGGTGCTGCATGTGTGAAAACGCAAAAGTCCGAACGTGATCGCTCGGACATAGTCAGGAGTGCCTGTGTGAAATAATAATAATAATTGTCCTGCTCTCCTTGTGTGTATCTAACACAATTCAGCAGTAAGCCTAACTCCTTTTGGAAACATGTGCAGAGTCAGGATGTAGCGTCCATAGCTCCAATTTATTATTAATTAATTGGTATTCAACAAAGATTTGTTACTGACATCAGCTCTGTGGCCACAGAATAAGTTGTAACAATCAAAGCCAAGCCAAGCTCAGTGATGTTATGAGGTTACTTTGCTGTGTCTGGCTCAAAGTTGCACAGCACAAAGAAATCAGACAGTTGTCAAAGAGAGAGAAATACTGGCCAGTGTCAGACCTATCCATGGCTAACAAAAGCAAGTTTTTATCCTTCTGCTGGACACCAGTTGGTGTTATTTAGAATCTTGACCAGCTGAAATCTGTTCTTCTCTGGGACGGTGTTTGTCCACGGGGTCTTAGGCTTTGAGTCTCAGTCTCACTGTATCTGAGTCTGGAAGAGCAGTGTTGACCTACACGTGCCTCACTGATGCTCTGCTGCCTCCCCAACTAGGGAAGGATGCTGTGAAAGTAACTTTTATTTTTGTGCCACAGCTTCTCTATAACACGTCCCAATGAGATCTGATGTCACACAGAGCTTTCACATTCTATGTCGTCATATAGCATTATGTCAGTATTTAAATTATTCATATGTGAATCGACTGTCTTTGTCTAAACTGACCGTAACAGGGTTTTTTTTACACATCAACGACAAATCAACACAGAGAGATGTTATTATTATTATTTATACAACTTTGAAAATAACAATTATGATGAATGCTTGAACTATGGGGAGCATCTGTCTCTTCTAGACAGATGTTTTGGAGGGTTTGTATGCATCGTGTTTATCTTCACAGCAAAATCTGTGCTTGAGTTCTGACTGCATTTAGGACATTCACATGCTTTAGCTTTCTTTACATTTAAACAAAGAGAAATGATGAGTGATCTGACACACTGGATCATGAAAAGTCGCTCTGTATGCCAATTTGTTTTCCTGTGACTGTAATAGGAGACACACAACCCAAAACCATTAATCACAGAGCTTAGGAATTTAACTAACAGCTGTGAGCTGCTGACACATTCCAATTATTGTTTTTGTGATTGGTGCAGTTTTAGCTACATAAGCAACTTTTCATGTTGATCTACTCATAATTTAGAGTTGTGGGCATCTCGCTGATGTTGTTGTTGCTGAAACTGACCTGTAGTAGTATGGAGTACACGGAGGCACAACTTCAGTTATTACAAATAAATGTACTGATTTAAGTAAACTTCATTTTATTATTTATTTTTTAGTACAGGTATAAACAGGGCTCCTGTTTGTGTGTTTGATAAAAAAAAAAAAATCAGGTTATCCTACACTACTACTAGAGCCAGATTTAATTTTGTAACATGAATTTCAGCACAGACACAACACTGAGACAACATCTCAGCATCACCCATCTGCTGTTGCTGTTAATGTTTCCTGGCATCTCTAGACAGTTACTAGTCAGTGTTAGCTACTTTACATATCTCTAGTGTAGTAGAGACAGGCTAAACTATTTACAGTACTGTTACTGCTGTACTGATTTAAGTATTAACATCTGCAAAGTAACTAAACCTGTCAGATAAATATAGTGGAGTAAACAGTACAATATTTCCCTCTGAAATGGGCAGTTGAAGTGAATGTAATGCAAAATGTAAATTCTTCAGTATAATACCAATACTTCTAAATTGTACTTAAGTAAATGTACTTTGTTATTTATCACTTATTGAACCAAACATGTTTCGGAATTAATAAACTTCAAGTGAAGCCTAAGCTTAACCCAGACAGAGGTTTCTAAAAGGCTTTGGCCACTGTTTACAGAGAAATACTGTGATCTCCATTAGTGTGTGAGCTGTATTATCATATGGCTGTATGACTAACACTGACTGAAATGATCTGGATTCTCATGAATTAAAGGACTATGGTTATGCTGCTCTCACCAGAGCATTTATGGCTTGTGACCTGCGACGGGTGATTAAATCTTTTTCCGTTACACTACAACTGAAAGGTTAGTCTCCTGTGTGAACTCTCATGTGCTTCTTCAGATTTCCTTCTTCAATGTATCTTTTTCCACAGACTGGGCAGCCAAACAGTTTCTCCCCTGTGTGAATTCTCATGTGTACAACCATAGCTCCTCTGTGGACAAACAGCTTTGTACAAACTGGGCAGCTGTGGGGTTTCTCTCCTGAATGGATTCTTTGATGCCTGTGCAGGTTTTCTCTCTGGCTAAATATTTTACCACATATGGGGCAACTGAATGGTCTCTCGCAGGTGTCAACTCTGACATGCCTTGTAAGGTCTTTTTTGTCTCTAAAAGCTTTTCCGCACACGGAACAATCGAATGGTTTCTCCCCTCTGTGAAATCGTACATGTCTCTTCAGATCAGATTTTTCACTAAAACCTTTCCCACAGAATGAACAACAAAATGGTTTCTGTCCTGTGTTGACGCTCACCTTTTGGATGCTGTCAACTTGTTTTTCCACTGCATTAGAACCTTTTTGACTAACAGAGCCCTTATTGTAGTTGACAGCTACCAAATCTGACACAGATTTACTCGATTCTTGTGAATAATCATTGTTGTTTTCTGTGTCATAATTTGAAGAATATATCTTGTCATCATGTTTTTGTCGTAAAATACTAGATGGACCAAAGAGACTGGCTGGTGCTGGTCCTTCACAGTCCTCTCCCCCAACTCCTGTTTGCTTTTGATGAATCTGTGGAGACTGAGCTTTCCTTTCAGCACTGACACTCTTTACACATTCAGCAATGAAAAAGATCTTGGTGTCATCCTCCTCCAGTCCTTGAAGCTTCTTTCTGCTTCGACTGCTCCACAGTTGCTCCTCTTTAATGCATGGGGGTTCTGGGTTCCCCTGCTCCAGACTGGTCCTCCAATCCTGCTGCTCGGTCTCAACCTCTTGTTTAATTACTAACAGCGGTGCAACATCTAACAGGAAAGAAAAAAACTGTCACAGTTAAAATAAGAGTTTCATCAAGTTATCTTGAAGCTTACACTGAGCTCATTTTTTCTAAAGCACTTCATAGGTTAAAACATAGTTAATGGATCAAAAAAACAAACCTGTTGTGTTAACCTGGACCTTAGTCTTCACTGCCTCTTCCAGCAGCTTACGTAGATCTTGTATTTCTTCCTCATACTCTGCTAGTGTTGCTTCAAACAGCCCCAACATCTCATCAACAGCTGATGTTAGTCGATGCTTTACTAACATGCTCAGCTTCCTGACTCGTTCTGATTCTGCACACTCCTCCCCACCAGTTTTTCTGGACTGAAGGTGTGAGGACTGAGTTTTATCTTTGCTATTCATAGGGATAGGTTCTTGAAGATGTGTTCCCTCCTGACTGCTCCAGAGTTCCCAAACTTCCTCTTTAATGTGTGAAGGCTCTGTGTCAACACTGAGGCCCTGGTCCTGGGGCTCACAAGGAACTTGTTCACCGATAATCACCTGCTGCACTTCTAAAGCAGAAAGAAAAAACAAGAAGTTATTAAATAGAATCTACACTGTGAACTTATGATTTCAATAGTGAAGGGGTTGTTTCATTGTTTTACAGCTGTCTCAGCCTACCACATTTGATCAAGACCAGTGGGTGGGGTAGTGGGGATAGAGCTAAGTAGAGCAGGGTTTCACATTTACACCCACCAACCTGCCAAGTGGGTGTGGACTTCACAGCATTGGCATGTAATACAGTCACTCCCACTAACCACTTTGGCAGGTTGACTTTTATGTAGATTTATATAATTGTAATGTTCCCAATAATAAAAATAAAAACGTGACACTACAGCACTACAACTCCCATAAACTCTATATGCACACAGCGTTTCAATGGTCCATTTGTGTTATTCTAGTCTTTTGCCCTGTGCTTGAGTGCTAGTGAGCGGCAACATGCAACAGTGAATACAGCGAGCCCTGTGCAGACAGCAGCTGTCTGTGGTAAAGAGGCAGAGTGATCACCTCCCTCCTCCCAGCTCCACGTGTCTCCAAGTGTTCTTTGAGCAACTACAAATTGCTCCTGGTGGGTCAGGTATCTTGTGTGGCAACTCTGCCTTCATTGTTGTGTGTGTCATGTTTTCACTTAAAAATTAACTCATTCAAAAAAAAAAAAATTCACTAGATAGATACTTTATAAATCCTAAAGGGAATTCTGGTGTTGCAGTAGCCATTGCACAAAGAACAGATGATCAGACTCCCTAAGAAGTACAGTTTGCTTTGTTTTTGTTTTCTCAAAACTGAATTGTAGCCAATGAAAATGCAGAATAACTTTGGAAAGGCACCAGCCGCAGTGACTGGTGAGCGAAAAAAGTCCTAGCAAATCAAGTCCTAGATAAGAGATATGAAGACAGTGATGTGACTGATACCAAATACAATGTCCATTGATATTTGTCACAGCAAACTTTTCGGCACGACTAGAGACGAAACCAGTTGCTCCAGAAACAGGCGCTGAGCACAAAATGTCAGCCAAGACAGAAACGATTCTGCAGTTTTCAGCAATTTACATTTACAGACTCCAGGGACCTGTTTTAACAATAAAATGGGTATAATGTGAGACCTTTAAGACTGTCCCCACAAAAGTGTGCCATTTTACAGTTGTGGGGGTTGTCCCATTTAGGAGTCTAATGGTGACAGACAGACAGACAGACAGACTACTGACCACTGACCTGCTCTGAAGGAAAGAACTGCAGTGCTTAACTCTGCGTCCAGTTGCTCCAGTCGTGGCTCGCCCCCCTCTCCTGAACAACAATCGCCTTTGTACTCTCCTACGGTTCTTTCAAACAGCTCAAGTATTTCTTCAGCAGCTGCGGTTTCTCTCTGCTTCACCAACACTCTCAGCATTTGGACCTTTGACATTTTCATGCAACGGCAAAAACCTTTTTATACGTTTCTTTCCGTTAGTGAAAATGTCCCATGCCCACATAGAAAGCTAATTTTCGCTAACGACAAAGCGAAGTAAAGTATCGCGAGATGTATCAGTCATAAAAAACACAACAAAAATAACGAAAGCTTACAGCTACACTTTAAAAGTAATTTCACGCACAGGATGATTAAACAGCTAGAGGTCTATGAATGAAACTACATACCGGAACAATGCAACTGACTTCCGGCATAACCCGGAAACTAAACATATAGTCACCTTTCAAAATAAACGTGTTACGTACGGGACCATGCTGAGTTTTTCCTCAAGAATTGTTTTGCCTGCCGAGAACTGCATTCACCGCGCGGGAGCACAGTTAAGAAGAAACCTTCTAATGAGTCCGATATAATCCATCCCATATTAATACATCTGACTCCAAAATCTGTTATTTTATGAGTAGAGACTACAGTACATGTGAAAGTCTTTTTGAGCATGACATGTGTTACAGTATGAAGTCTGTAGGTGGCGCTCAACTTACACTCACATCACCCGGGCTACACACAAGTCACAGCAGTCTGGATTAAGAAACTGATGTCCAGAAAAAGCATCGTGGTCAGAATTTAGGCTCATATAAACTCATTTTTGCTGGTTATTGGATTTTCTGTCAGATGTGTTATTTGTGTTTACTTTATTGTCGTAGCAGAAGCTACAAGGTTGGGGCAGTTTAAAAAAAAAGTCATGAAAACAACAAGCCTTACCTAAATTCAAGTCTGTATTTATATTAACGTCTCTGACTCCATGTCGTTATTAAATTATTATTATTATGATATAGGATAGTTGTCCAGTCTCCTAAAATGTCCAGATGAGACTGCAAATACATCTTATATAAAATGCGTGACTGTTGAATTTTACTAAGATGCTACTTTTGGGAAATAATGAAGGGCCACATAGAGTAAGGGAAACCAAGTAAAATGTGTTGGTGGTGGTGGCGAGTGAGCAAAGTGCAGGAAGGTTCACAACTACAGGCTGAGCTCAACTCCAGGTTCTTCCTGGAACTAATTTCAAGTTTCTCTGAATTAAACCACAACAGCTGTTTTAATACCACATGTGTGTGAGGAAAGTGAAATAGGGCCAAGCAGATCTGTAAAATTATATAACTGAATGTGGAGAGACAGCATTTGTTGTGGACATTTTCAGGAGATGGTTTTATGGTTTTACCTTTTGATCTCTTACAAAAAACTATAAAACTATAAAATCTGTTCTCACTGAAACTAAGCAACTGCAAAAACAATAGTTTTATCAAAAAGAAAAACTTGTAAGTCGCTTTGGATAAAAGCGTCTGCCAAATAAGACATGTAAGTGTAAAAAAGTTTGTTGGCACGACTATGAATTCATCTGAGCAAAATATCATCAGGGCAATAATTAAGAAATTTCAGTCAATTATAAGTGTTACGAATCAGCCTAGAAGAGGACGTGTGTCTATCTTGTCCCTACGCATTAGAGAGATGGTTCCAGTGGCCAAAAAAATTTTCAAGCGTCACAGCTGGAGAAAGATGTTATTAAAAAATTACCTTCATCGCCACATATTGTTTGGAAGAGTCAAAAGAAAAGAAAAGAATCAGGTTCTATAGTCAGATGAAACCAAAATAGAGCTTTTTGGCAATCAACACCAGAGGTGGTCCTGGTGCACACAGAGAGTTAGCCATATGGAAAAGTACCTGATGTCCACAGTACACACAATATGGTGGTGGGTCTTATGTTTTAGGATGATATAAGCAAAAAATAAAAAATAAAAAATCTCATTTGGGCCACTTTTGCCTGCAGTGTGAACATAGCCTTAGTTGCACAGGGACATTTTAGAAGAGTGAACAAATTTAAAACGGTAGACCCACAGAAACAGAGATACAGCTTGTAGGCATTTTGATTTGACAACAGCTATATAGTATATTATATAAAATGAGTTGAATGCAGTATATTTATTATTTCAGTGAGTTATGTGTTAATAGATGTTTCGCTAAATATGTGAAACACAGTTTAATGTTAGTGATCCAGATCATCAAACACATTTGAATATTACACAAAGATAACCAGAGTAAATACAAAATGCGGTTTTTAAAATGTGTTTTAATTTATTCGAGGAAAAAAGCTGTCCAAGCCTGCCTGGCTCTATGTGAAAAAGTAATTGCCCCCAGTTGCTAAATCATGAATGAACTGTGAATAACCACATTTTTAGGAAAGCTGAGCTCAATTTCACTTGCCACACCCAAGCCTGATTACTGCCAGACCTGTTAGATGAAGAAAAACTTAATAGAAGATGTCTGACAAAGTGAAACATGCTCAAATATCTCAAAACGCAACACATCATGCAGTGATCTAAAAAAGTTCAACAGCATTTGAGAAACCAAATAATTGACATGTGTCAGTCTGGAAAGGCTTGGGGAGTCCAGCAACTACAGTGAGAACCATAATCCACAAATGGAGAACATTTGGAACAGCAGTGAAACTTCCTAGAACTGGTTGGCCTATCAAAAGTACTCCAAGAACTCAATAATTATTCATTCAGGAGGTCATAAAAGAATCTAGACCTACAGGCCTCAGTTGCCTCAGTTAAGGTCAGTATTCATGATATAACAATAAAAAAGAGACTGGGCTAAAATGGCATCCATGGGAGAGTTCCGAAGTCAAAAGCCACTGTTGATGAACGCAAAAGCTTGTCTAACATTTGCCAAAAACATCTCGATTATTCCCAAGACTTTTGGGCAAATATTCTGTGGACTGAAGAGACAAAAGTTAAAGTTTTTGGAATATGTGCGTTCTGTCACATCTGGTCGGCCAAAATTCCTCCACAGCAATGTAAAAGACTCATTGCCACTTATTGCAAACACTTGATGACAGTTTTGCCACCAAGGGTTACTCAACCAGTTATTAGATTTGGGGGACAATTACTTTTTCACATAGGGCCAGGAAGGTTTGGACAGCTTTTTATCCTTTGATAAATAAAATTATTCAAAAACTCAACCTTGTAATTACTAGGGTTATGTTTATGTTTTTTTTCTTTTAGAGCAATGGCTTCTTCCCCGCTGAGTGGCCTTTCAGCCCTTGTTGTTATAGATTACTGTGCAGCATCTTCACAAGGTCTTTTGCTTTTGTTCTGTGGTGTTTGTTCACATCAAAGCCCGTTCATCTCTGGGACACGGTACGATGGCTGGACCTTTCCAGTGGTGTTCTAACTTGTGTATAATTGTTTAAACAGATGAACATGGCACCTTCAGGCATCTGGAAATTGTACCCAAGGATTAACCAGACTTATGGAGGTCCACAATTTTCTCCCAGATGTATTGACTGATTTCATTGGATTTTTCCATTATGTCACACAAGGAAGCAGTGTGTTTGAGGTGTGCCTTAAAATACATCCACAGGTGTGCCTCCAATTAATCCATTCAAATAAATGCAGTAAACAGGACTAGAGGAGCAAGTAAGTGACTCCTCAGTTGGCTCTAAAAAAGCCTACAGATGTGAGGTCAGCTGTTGGCTGAGTTTCCAGACATGTAGAGGTGGTTGTAATTCTGGTGGGTTCACAGTCCAACAGTTTTAAACTGCTAAACGTGGTTTAAAAGTGCAGAATATGTGATTGTAAAAAGCATTTTGGAATGCCCAAACTGATGTGTTCCTGTGATGAAAAAAATACATGCATCTAAACTGTAACTGTAAGAAAAGGCTGATGATATTCAGTCATTCATCACTGGGCCATAAGTCATTGGTTTAACAAAAATGCAGCTGTTTCCTGTCATCCTTAAAGAGTGCAAGATCAACAGCATAATTACATTTACCTAAGTGTCCTCTATAATCTGTTATCAGTGTTGACAGTTCAGGTTTTGATGAAGTTGGAGAATTTAGACAGAGGGCAGAAGGATTATAGGATGAAACTGTCTTTGACTGTAATAAAAAAGGTTTCATTCCAAGGAAGAAACTGTTTTGCAGTGAAATACAAAAGAAAAACTTTGTGGACAAGTGTTAAATTACAAATGACTTCCTCTTGTCAGGAAGTGAAGCAAGGTGGCGGACACATGTGTGAGTACTATAGCTTGCTGGAGTATTACATTTTTTTTTAGCAAATTTAATTTCTGTAATGAAGTTACAGCCCCTTCCTAAACATTGGGGATGCTGTGTAAAACCCCCATAAATACAGAATGCAATGATTAACAAATCTCATAAACCAATATTTTACTCACAATTAAACAGAGAAAATATATCAAATAATTAAACAGAAAAACAAGGTGTTTTTGAAAATGATGGCAGTAACACATCTCAAAAACATTGGGACAGAGGCAACAAAACGCTGAAAAAGTAAGTGGTACTAACAAGGACGAGCTGGAAGAACAACTAATTAGGTTAACTGGCAATTGGTTAGTTGGTCGGTAACATGATTGGACATAAAAAGATCATCTTAGAGACTGTCAGAAGTAAAAGTTGTTAAGGGTTCACATGTGAAAAGCTGCGTCTACAATTGCCAAACTATTTCAGAATTATGTTTTAACACTAACCCCTTTTACAGTGTAAAATTGCAAATATTTAATATATCATCATCCTCAGTTCATAAAATCATCAAAAGTCTCTGGAGAAATTGCAAGGGACAAAGTCAGAAATGCTATATTGGATGCCGGTGATCTTTGAGCACTCAGACAGCACTGCATTAAAAGAAGAAGCCATAAATGAACATGATGCAGAAACACTGATGTCTTCTGGTCTGTGGCAAAGTAGAAACCTGTTCAGTGTTCAGACAAGATGGTAAACGTAGCTCTGTCCATGACTGAAACTGCCATTCATTTCAAAATGATTTTTTCTTAAAATTGTACATTTTCTCAGTTTAAACATTTGATATTTATTGAAATATGGGTTTGTGATTTTATATAGATTTCACACAGCGTCCCAATTTTCTTATGAACCGGGTTGTACTTTTCTACCTCTTGACTTCTTGTTATTTCCGCCATTATCACAATGTTCTGCTGGAAATTGAAGCACAGCCATAAATATGGCTGCAAGTTCACTTCCTTGAACAAACCACCTGAGTATCATCTGAAAGTGAGCTTCTATGGAAAAAACTCTTTTGTACAAAAGAATTAAAATAGTCAGTGACAAATGCTTTAATCACATTATCTGATCTAGAAATAGAGCAGAATCTGAA
>OMLM01010141.1:0-11115 GCA_900302695.1 Helostoma temminkii | reverse complement strand
AGCATCAGTTAGTCATGTGTTTCCCTCTTCTGTGAGGAAAAAAATTAAAACAAAAAATAGAAATGTACCATAGTTTTCTCTTTTTTAATATTTTAATTTGTTTGTATTTAGAATTTTATAACACTGTTAACATTGATAATAAGAGATTCCCTCTCTCCCGTATTTCAGATACTTGGCACCAAGTTCCTCATAAAAGAATCTGTATAATTGTACAAGAAATAGTTAAAAACACAGACACAGTTTCTTCACAGGTAAATGAAGTGATTCAATATTTGTAATTCTTAAACACTATGTATTTTTGACAGCAGCTGTGATTAAGGTTTTTAAGTTTTTAAAATCACCAGCAAAGTTTTCATTTTTCGACATAAAACACAGAAAAAACATTGAAACAGCTTGGACTGGCTGTTTGGTTTTGTTACATGTGGGTGTATTTCCTGGTTTCGTCTAAGTTATGTGCCCCACCAACCCTAAAACCCCCTTGTCTTTACCAAATGGGGCCCTGCCACTCATTTGTGCCCCACCAAAAGTAGAAAACACTAAAATTCAAAGGAGCGTGGAATCAAAATGCTCCTGAAATGACAAATTTAACATTCAACCACAAGCGACCCACCAATCAGCCGGCAGATTGCCGGGCCCAAATCACATTCTCCTTATTGAACACAAAAAGAAATAAATGCATTGATAATTTTCATAACCTGGGTTTGCTTTTGTTGTTGCTTTACACATTAGTTGCAGTAACAAGACACTGATTCTTCACAGAAAGCACAGACGCTACAGATTTTTTTCCTGATGTTTAGGGGGGAATTAGAGGCCCGAGTCGGTTTGACAGTACAGACTTTATTCCTCCAGCAGGCCTCCAGCGCTTCCCCGTTTGGGCTTGACAGACTTTAAAAAGCAAGAAAGCACAAAACCTTTAGGACCGGAAAAATAACAAAAAAACAAAACAAGGGCTTGATCACGTGAAACTCATGGGACGAACTTACTAAACATGCAGTTGAGTTTTCCAAAACACCTATAAAAATAGATTTATAGTGCGAAATATTTTTTAGTTCTTTTAATTTCTTTAGAAACCTTTAAAATTGTTTTTATAATGTGTCCTGACATACTACTATTATTTTTTCTCCCCCCTTGAACCACTTGTTTAACTTTGTTTGTCCCGTGAGAGAAGTTTGCGCAGGAAGTTAACAAGTTTCGGTAGGAACCAATGAAATACACCCAATGCACACAAGAAGCCCCAAGGGACTCTGGGAAATGTTTCACAACTAAGGCTTTTATGTTTTTTTTCCAGGACTATAGCTAAATTTCTACTTTAGGCTACTCCTCATCATAATTTATTTCTATATAGTGTGAATATTTATTAGTTCTTTAATACTTTGTATGCAGGAGCTGGAAACTGTGATTCCCAGAATTCCTTAGGGGCAAAAACATGGCTCCATAAACCTTTGAGCTAGTTAAAGAATCTTTTCATCTCTGAGAGAAAAGACAGCGAGATAAAGAGGTTTGTATAAGACTACACAACAGCAAAAAGCAATAGCAGAGAGAGAGAGAAAGAGAAGGTTTAGAAAACAAAAAAACAAGGTTTTACAAAGACAAAAAGGAAGCAGCGAAAAAGAAGGTGGACTCTACAAATTTTTTTTCCGTTTTTTGCAAAGGCCACCGAACACGAAATTCCACGAACCTCCACTGGTTTCACTAAGACGGCAGATAGAGGGAGACAGAGAAAGAGATGGAGAAAGAGAGAAAGAGGGGTTGTCGTATTGTCGGGAAGTCAGTCATCCCATAGACCTGTCCCCCTCTTGCTCTCAGCGCCACCCCCACCTCCCTCACACTAGAGATAGAGCACAGAGAAGACAAAGGACAAAAACAGCTACAGTAGCTCAGTATATACTGCATATAGTCAACACACACAGAGAGAGAAGTCGCCATGAAAGACTTTGACAGCCAGTGACACTAAACACATTGGTAACACGTTTTACGGCTTAATCACACTGGGTAATAAAGATGACGGGATGGTAAAGACGGGGCTGTCAACTTTAAAAAGATGGACGTCTTGACAGTTTTTCTACCGTTTTAATTATTACTTATTCTTATTTTCTCTTTTTACCAAAAAATTAGAAGGAAAAACAAACAAACAAATGAACGAGAATCACAGTGCTTTTAAAACACCAAACTCTTTTTTTTTGGCAACGGAGGCTGGGGAAGAAAAAACACAAAACAACGACAAAGACAACGCTGTTTAAAGGAACGTGATTTTTTTCTCTTCCACAAAAAAAATCTTTTTTTTTTTGTAGTTTCTGGATTGATTGTTTGATAAACTGATTGAAAATGCATGTCTTTATTACAATCTCCTTGTTGATATGTGGTTTTTTAAATCACAGAGTCCGGCAATGAGATGGAAGAGAGTGGATTGTTTAGGAAAATCTTGTGGAGGTGATTTCGGTTTAGGAAGAAGAAGAAGAAGAAGAAGAAGAGGAGGAAAGAAAGAAGAAAATAGTTGTAAAACATTACCAAAACAGTGATCAAACAGGAGCCGGTCGAGGTTTTCAACATTCATTTTTCTAGTTAGCAACACTAGCTAATTAGACTCAGTCTCACTGAGAATTAAAAGTGATTCAGTTAGAAGACACATTAAAAATAAACAACACTATGCAGCCTAAAATTCAACCAATCAACTCCATGTTGCCAAGCGGTGCTGCCCCCCGTGGCCCAATCAGATTTATAATTTTAGACAAACAAAGTAGGGACATATACGGCGAAACATGGAGATGATGTTGCTGATTTAGAGGTTCTTTCTGAGTTTCTGACTTTCCTGAATGTCAGAATGCTTAAAGAAATGTAAATCCTCCTCTAAAACAAAATAACGCCATCAGTCTGTCAATGAGCTGTGGGTTTGTTTACAGCACCCACATCAGCCAGCTGAATCAGGGTTACTGGATGGTCGGTAGCACCATGAATCTGTAGATAGACAGGCAGAAATGTGAGAAAGAGTAGAGATCTTGTAAAGAAAGATAAATGAGAGAACGACAGATTGCGTTGGGAAGAGATGATGTTGAGGAGGTTATGTTTGGCGCGAGACCTGTAGGTAAACTCCTGGGATAAAAGAGGAAGTAGTAACATTCGATAATTCACAGGTCATTACCCGGCTGAAATTGCTTTTTTTGTTTTTCTTCATAATGCTTGATTTGTAAGTTAAATCTGAGCTAGAATATATTATAAAAAAGGAAGAAATGAAAGAAACTCTAAACTATTCCCTCAATCGAGAAATGTCCTCAAAAACCTTTTCTCAAAAGATTATCACTGAGACCTTTGTCCGGCTCAAGACAGTTCCTTCGTCTGGATTTAAAAACTTTCTTTTCAAGCCTTGATCACATCAAGATACATATGGAGGAGAGTCACATATAGTTTTCTGCAATTATAAATCCCTGTACCATCCTCCTTTAAATACACACAATCAGCATCTTCATAAAGATGCAAAAAGAAACAAGTCAAATAATAAAAATTATCCCCGTCAGGCTCCAGCGGAGTCCTTAGGCAATATGAATTCTCCGTAGGCAAAAAGGAATTCTTTACAATAAAGAATAGTCTATTTTTTTTTCATTTGTTCAAGAGAAAAAACATTGCTGTTCACAAGACACAGGAGCAAAGAGAGACTGACAGAGGAGAGGAGAAATACATGAGTAAGAGAGAGACCAAAGACAGAAAAAGGGGACATGTTTGAGGATCATTCATGTCTATTACACAAGCTCAGTTGCTCAGATTCAAAGTGCTAGAGTACATTTGTCATCCTTTCCTGCCCTTTTTCCACTCTCGGAAACACAGTGCTACACCAGGTTGATCTATGATAGCAAGTAAATAGTCTTTTTTTTCCGGTGAGTAGTCTTCTACATTGACACAGTTTTTGATTCCGGAAACACAGTAATGCGGTCTTGAATGTTATGCATTAATCCTCCTTTCTTTCCAGAGTTGTCTGTGTGGTGTGGATCCCATTGCTGTACACCGGAAATGGTAGTGTAGAGAAAAGTCCCTCAGCTGTGGTGAAAACGTTGGCTGCTGTAGGCATCTGGCCTCCCAAGGCGCCATTTCCACCCGTAGCTGTAGGAGATCCAACAAATGGGCCGGCAGCTGCTGCTGCAGACATGTTGAGCCTGTGGACGTGGTGGTAGAGCATCTCCATGGGTGTCTTAGGGTCCAGGCCAAACCCTGAGCCATCGACAAAGTTCATGGTGGTGTTTGGGAGGAGGTTGCCTTGCGCCATTGCCAGGGTAACATCTGCTGGTGCATACCTGATGGTCCCAGTGGTGTAGACCCGTGGAGTCGTCGTGCTGGTGGAAGCCAGAGTCCCTGTGACTCGGTGGACCAGCGGGAGAACCACATTGCTGGCTTGCAGACGCTGTAGTGCCTCAATGTCGCCAGAGTACAACAGTGAAGAGGAAGAGGTTGATGGAGAGACAGAAGAAGTAGAAGAAGAGGAGGAAGTGGTGGGTGTCCCTTGTTGTTTGTCCCGTGGAGAGGCAGAGAGAGGAGGGGACAGGGGATCAGCAGAGGAGGCGCTGGAGGGAGGAGCTAAACTTACAGCACTGGAAGCAGATGACGGGGCAGAACTTCCATTGAAAGGAGCCTTTCTCACTCCTCCTGCTCCTCCCTCGGTTCCAGGAGGGGTGAGAACAGAGTCAGGAATAGAGACCTGGAGAGATCCACCCTGGGGTGAAGGGAAGGTCTCGTGGGTCCCTGAAACAGCTGGCTTGGAGGTCATACTGTACGGAGACTCGTTTCTGGAAATCTCTCTATTGGGTGGGTAGTTCCATATGCTACTGTCATTGTCAAAGTTGATTGGTTCTGCCATCTCTGTCTTAATCTTCAGGACCGAGGACGTTGTACCTGTGTTGTTTGGGGACCCAGAGGTGGTGAGTAGGTGGGAGGTTGTGGTCTGGGAGGGGTCAACAAGTGTTGTGGCTTCTCCCATGGCTATAGGGCTGGGTGTATTTGAGGACAGACGTAGCCTCCGGCTTCGGGATCCATCCCATTTCTGCACTTTCCTTCTCTTTCGCCTTTTCTGCAGCTGGTTTCCACCATTAGCACTGTCGCAATCTTGCATGCTGCCATCCTCTTCCTCATCATCATTCTCTTCCTCTTCCTCCTCTTCTGATGAAGAAGTTTGTGAGTTGTGCAGCTGTACTTCATCCCCCTCACCATAGTGCTCTACTTTAATATGAAGCCCACCCAGATTCCCTAGTCCACCAATGCCACTGAGACCTCCTAAACCTCCCAGCCCTGCTAACCTCCCCAGTCTTCCTCCTCCTCCTTCCCCCGTGGTCTCCTCCTGCTCTTCGACCTCTCCATCTGAAGGTTCCAGACTGTCATCGCTCTCCTGGCTCTCAGGGTTACTTGAACTGTCTCCTTCTTCCTGATGCTTCATCTCCTGTTCTGAGGAACAATGTGATTGGCTGGGTTGCTGCTGACGTTTGCTGTCTGTCTCTGGGTCTTCACTTCGTTCTGACTGGTGGCCTGTCTTCCCCTCAGACTTGGTGTTCTCATTGTCTGTTGAGACAACAAAGGTTGGTTATAATCCAGTGAATTCAAATATAAAAAGGCAACTCTCAATTCTGACAATAATAAAGGGTTAAGATGTGAATCACTACATGTATGTGGAAGGTTATTTCTTCAGTCTTATTCATTTACACACTTCTTGATGCAAACAACACTGCAAATGTCGACTCAACCATTGTGTTCTTAACCACTCTACAGTAATGTAGGTTGGGCTGTCACTTTGGCTGAGATGGAAATATCTGATCAAATATCTGACAGATTGACACCCACTTTTGTGCAGATTTTGATGGTCGTCAAAAGATGGAACCGAATCACTTCCATAAACTCCTGACTTGGTTTCTGGTGACAATCGTGCAAAAATGTCCAGAAACTACTGGATAGATTACCATGAAATGTATTACAACTATGCATCTTCTCCTCAAGATGAATTGTAATAACTTCAGAGTCAGTGTGCAAGCAGCACACACCTGATGACTGGCAGTAGGCAATATTTTGGGCGAGACCCCGGACGGAGAGATGCAGACACTGCGGACTATAAAGGTATAGAGTGGTATGGTATATGCTGTAGTTACTTTAGGTCTGTCCCCGATGTCAGTCGTAAATACAAAACATGTTTGAAAAAATATTACCACTGGCAGCGACAGGCCTTAAGCCAGACAGAGCTATCATGGCTGTAGACTGTTAGTGTGGTTAAAGAGGAAAATCATGACTACATCTTTTAAAATACATATCAATCCATTTCAGTTGGATCCAAAGTGGTGGACAGACTGTTCAACCTCTGCCATCCTTCAAGTGGAATGAAAACAAAAGCAACAAGTTCATTAAAACCGTTCGACACCTGACTAACATTGAGCATTCGTTTTGTGAATTGCAGGTGTTGACCATTTTCCAGACAGGATTTCCATGTGTTGTGATGTGTGTCCAGTATGTGTAGCTGCTGTTGTTCAGGCATGTTGGCTCTGTCCAGTCCATTACACATACAACACACACATACACATTAAACTCTGCCAGCTCACACCGAGGCCAGCGGCTGCCCAGCTGGCAGCTCGCTGACTCCCTCATGACACTGGAAATGTCGACTCAATTTCTTTGTTTGTTTTGTGAAACCTTGTATCTCCATCAAGTGTGTTTTCCAAACAAAACAGATTTATTCTCAGACAGGAGAACAACAAAGTCTTAGACATATTTTAATCGTGTCTGGTGTTTTTAAATTATTAATTTTATAAAAACTCCATAAAATGTAGCTCTTTTCAGGAATAAAAGGAACCAGTGAGCTTGGAGCTGAGACAGACAGAATAGGGAAATTGTAAGGTATTGAGAGATGGACTAATGGATTGTTGACAGTAACAACTATTTAGAATAATCATGTCATATCTTTGAAAGAAGATATTTCTCCACAAGAACAGAATATATTATTTTAATTATATATTATTATAATGATATAATGGCTATCTAAACAAATGAGGATGTTCATTACTCAATATAAATAGTTACATACAAAATACAAAAAAAATTAATAAAACTTACATTATCATTGTGTTCCCTGTTTGACCTAACAGATTAATTCACAAGCCACTTCATTTATATCTCGTGATTGTAACTTTGCCATTTTGTTTTTCTATTTGTATTATTTATGTTGTGTTGTTTTGCAGAAATTAAAGTTTGGCATACTCAAGTCTTGCTGTCACTTTGTAGATTGCATCCTACCAGAATAAAGGTCAAAGGTTAGATATCTCATTTTAGAATATGTTGAGCCTGAGCACCTCAGGACTGTTGGAGCCCAGCTGAAGCTGGCTGTTCCTTCAGCACCTGGCATCAGTTTACAGCCGACAGCGTGCCAAAATCATTCTCCTCCAGCAAGAGTAACAGCTGGCACTGAGTCACTTCATGCCAACACGGGCTGCAGGACTCGATAATATTATGCTCATGGTGGAAGGCCTGTATTGGTTTATATGTAACTATACTGGCACCGTGTGAGCTTTGTCTCCTTCAGAAATGTTGGTGAAACACTAAGTTGATCCTTGATTTGTGTTCGTGAAAGAAGTTGTTGGTAACATCTAATTTGTCCTTTATAGGCATGCTAATAATATGTTACAGGTTAGGTTAGGAGGCAAAAGAGAGGGAAAACTGGAGGCAAATAAAAAACTCAGCTACATCAAGTACCAAAAATAATATTTGTGTATGTCACTGGGTGCCAGAATAAAAGGAGAAATAGCCAACTAGAAGTTTCCTTTATACTAGTACTGACAGATTTTTCTTTTGACTTTCTAAATCCATTATCTAACTTTATCCCAGTTAACATGATTACGTGCACATTATGTCGGGAAAACCTGATGTGGTGACCAAAAATACGTTGTCATGATGTCGGCAGTTACATACGGGAAAAGTTTAATTCCAGAATACATTATAGGCACATATTTTCTTGAGGTTTATATCGTATATTGGACTGCAAGGTCATGTAAAGGTAAATTTTTGATCTGTTAAACAAGCCATTCTTATATTTAAATAAACAGAAATGGTACCGTGCAATAAGGTAAGTATCAGGCAGTTTCAGTTGGTTATGATTAAATGATTAAAGAAAATATTTTACTTTTCAGATGCAGTAAAGAGCCAACATTAGCCTAAATGCTAGCTAGCAGTAACTTACTTATTACAGTGGATGTTCCACAGAATGAAATATAGCTTAACATTTAAACACACAAAATAAAATCTTCAGAGACTAAGCTAGCTAGCAACACATTCTGAAGAGCAGTCCTGGCGCTACCCAACATGTTGCTCACTCTTTCATTCACAGAACATTTAATAAAAAGCATGTTTATAGTAGAGTTGTTAAATTAAAGAGTTTTTAACAACTATGGCCCTTCTTTATTCTTTGCATCCTGCATGTTTGCATCATTCTGTAAAGTGATGCTATATTTTATGTCTTTCAGTAGTGGTTTGCAGAAAAGCCAGTAAGAGTCCAGTCCCTGCAGCTCTTGGCATTCACCACCACCATCCATCCTGGCACAGATGTCACCACTGGCACCGACTGATAAAATATCTTGGCGGTGTGTATCATTGCTGGTTATTCTATTGGTAAGACTTAAAGATGTTGTAAAAGCGCACTCTTCAAAAACTTGCAAAACCAACAATGACTGAATATATCTTCACATATTTGGATGTCTAATTCAACCTCCTGTTCATGATCATTTCTTTCTAACAAAAACATTTCTTAATGTTGTGTTATTGCTCCTCCGTTCAATCTTTCAGTTTCTTTTTCCTCCCTACCTGAGTTTTCTTTGGACTCTGATTCAGAGTCTGAGGATTCAGACGACTCAGAGGTTTTCTCTGGCAGGTTTGGCAGCTGGGCGATGTCCATGGGCGTGTCCTTATACTCTGGATTACTGTGAAGAAACGCAGAGAGACGTTGTTATAGTTACTGTATGTGACCAAAATAATTATCCTTCATTCATCTCTATAGTAAGTTCTCAGAAAAAAGCCAGAATTTATATTAAAACCATTCAAAACATTAAATTGAACATATTGTAAAGTACTGTTAGAAGAAACTGAAATATACTGGAGCTGTGCAAGTGTCTTGAACATATAAATTAGACAGTTTTGTAGCCTATAAACAGTCTACAAGCAGTTTTTTCACTCATTCCTAAAACTAAATTATACATGTAGTATATCTTTTTCATATATGACTTAGATGTTCATCTCCATGGCGATCGAGCCTCATTGACTTCTGACCTGAGGACGTAGTTGACCCAGATGATGTTCTTCTCATTGGCGTTCTTGGCGTTGATGGCGATGGTGGCACTGGACTGGATCCAAATGTAACCGCCATTCTTTTGGATCCAGCGGTAGTACTTTGTCACACACTGGCCTTTATTCATCACTGAGGGAGAGAGAGAGGAGGTTTGTTATTTCAGGCTGAATTTTGCTTTGTTCTTCAAATCTATCAGTCATTACACCGACTGAGCAGCTTGATTATGAGATGAAGGACGAGAGATGACAGAGGGTGAGAGAGAATGGGAGACAGAGAGAGAGAGAGAGAGGCAGTCATCAGGTGTCATGTGACATCTGGCTGAGAGCTGCTCTGTTGCTGCCGTCATTAATCAGACCAACACACTGCCAGTCTGTGTGTGTGTGTAGGTGTGTGCTGGCTGTTCATGTCTTTATGCCTCTGATATATGGAAGGTTCCTATCAATGATATCCCAATAGACACTTTGAACTATAACACTGCCATGACATGTTTGGATGTTTAATGCTGCACATCATTTTCCAACTTTGCATTTTTCAGAGCTTCACAAGGTGATGAGTCATTTTGAAGTAAAACTGATACCTGACTAAAACAATGCCTGAATTCAATCAAAACTGCTCTTTTGTTGTAAAACGTAATTTTTAGTTCTAATATGTGAGCGTGATATAGAAGAAATCACAAAACTAGTCATCAGTTTATAAACAAAGTGCACCCAGGGAGCAGAGAATCTTTCTACTGCTCTTCTCAGTGAACAACAGTGGATACAGTTAGTCTTTTGTTTTTTCAGGCCAGAAACAGTCTTACTTATGGTAGTCATGCTATAATGTGATTTATTGCATACAAGTACTGTAAACCACAGAGAGGACAGAGGTGGGTTAAGTGTGTCAGCAGTAAAGTAACGTTACTTTCGGTGACCTTTGTTCTTTGCTTTGTCTTGTCCACTGTCATATTCCAGCTCAAAATATAAGAAGTCACAAAAGTTGGCATTTCAATTAAGAAACGAGTAAAATGTCATAAAACTAAAAAAAGCTACAGTTTGTTTAAATAGCCTCGGGAGCCATACTGTTTTTAAAATACGAAGAAAATCATTAGGTTCGGTAAAGGATGATTATAACAACATTAACGAGACAGCTGCAGTACTTGGCTTTCTCCACCAGATAGTGCTGTGCCCCCACGACCGACACCCCCGGCCTCAGTAGGTGGCTACACTCTCACAACTCCCCCCTCCACCCCTGCTCCACCCTGTGACGGCATGCCGGCAATAAATTTGGCTAAATTAACCACTAAATGGTTATCTCAAGCAATATGTATTGGCATTAATCAGGAGCCGCTCAAACAGAAACAGTCAGAGACGAGAAGCGAGGGCCACTAAATTCATATCCCTCTACTCGTTTAATTACAGACACAAATAGGTTTTTCCATGACAGAGAAGAAAGAGAGAGAAAGTAAGGGGTGATTTATATAAAAAGAAGGCCAGTAATTAAAAACTATTAAAAACTAATAGCATTGTTTAAGACGACATCCCCAGGGCTGCTGTAATTGACTTTGGTCGGGCGGCCGCTGCTCATTTGTTCTCTATTTGCCTGCTCAGAGAGAAAGAGGGAGGGAGAGAGGTGAGGAGAGAGAGAGATGGAGGGGAAAATAACTTGTTTGCATGTTAAGGCAGAGATGGTGAGATCACGTCACCTTGAATGTGACCTTGCTTTGTTTGTATGGCAGAGTAAATAACGACACAATGAATGCGCGCACACACGCACACACACACAGTGCAGTGCTGCCTCTTCAGATGACTGCAGGTCCTCAGAGAGCAGCTCAGTGTATCAGC
>OMLM01010139.1:15687-27819 GCA_900302695.1 Helostoma temminkii | reverse complement strand
AAGAGGAAAGAATCCTCCTGCTCTTCTTCTCCTGTCACTGCTCCTGTGTGAGAGAGTAAGGCTTTAGAGGCATGAGGCTGTCAGAGTACACACACACACACACACACACACATACACACTCTTTTACGTGTATATATATATGTTAATCGGACTGACATTAGTTAAAGTTAGTGTGCCTTGTTTTAATTGAGCCATCTTGATTGTTAATCAGTGTGTATCAGTTAAATAAAGTTTGTTATAGTTTAACTGGTCGTTGTCCGTGATCGTTTGTGTACAGTGTTGCAACACTAGCTGAGTAAAGACGGCCAGCGCCGAACTTTACCCCTTCATTTCGACTGATTGATTCAATTTGGTTATTGGTCCCTGGAAACAGGGTGGTGCCCCGTATTAAATTTAGTTATTAAAATATTTATTATTATCAATTATCATGAATAATTGATAATAATTCTGCTGATAACCAAAGTTAGAACTATGTTCCCCAACACTCTAGTACTATACTGTACTGAGCCAGAAAGCATGTCCAACATTTAGTCTATTTAGTATATTTATGATGGGTGATGTTTGGGGGTTTGTGCTTTTTCATTTTCATGACTCAAGTTGCCACTTATTTCTGTTGTGCAACCTTTACACATTTTGTAAACAAATATGCATTATCTATAAAGATAACATTTTGGATGATAGCCTCATGGGAAAAGCACAGATGCTTATTTCAGTGGTTTCAATGACTTTAATTAGTGAAGTTACCGGAAAATATTATGATACAGTGAAATTGTCACATGAGAGAATGTGTTCCTGACCAACAATTTCTGTTTCTGCTCATATGCTTTAAAATGTTTACTTATCATTTTCTCATTTGCACCACTTAACAATGTTCGGTTTGAGTTTTATTTAATAGTGCAGTCTCAGTGGAGCAGTTTAATTTTATTTTACATAACAAAAAAAGAAAATGTGCCTTACTCCATGGGCTGTAACACAAACCGTCTATGCAAATATCACAGAAATGGCACAACTCTTAACTAGCAGAGGTGTTAAAAGTACATAAACTGAATACTCAATTAAAAGTGCAATTATTCACCTGGAAAATACTCCACTGCAGGTAGAAGTGTGCTTTATTTTATTTTTTTACTTAAGTAAAAGTATAAGCTCTAAATTTAGTACAAAATTAAAAGTGTCCCACTAAGAAAACAGTTTATTTTAAACAATGTAGAATTTGATGCTTTTGCTAACATAGATGTAGTAGACTCCAGATACGTTCTCAAAAAAATCATAAAACATGACACATGCCAATATTGTGTTGTTACCTCAGACCGTGGAATACAAACAGCAGTCGGTAAAGGTGGGGCTGCATTTTAACCAGCTTATGTAGTGACAGGGGGTTGATCTATTAATGATACATCAACACGTTATTAGTTTATATTGGTTTTTGTGAAGATCTAAAGTTGCAAAAAAATAATGAATGCTGTAAACATCATTGTTTGACATTTTTCCGTTTTGTAATGGATTAAAGGTTTCATGAAATACTCAAGTACCTCAAAACTGTACTTAAGTACTGGAGAATTGTAAGTAATTGTAAGAAAACTATGTATTGTATACTATGTTCTTGAAGAGTCATGGCAGCAGGAGACAAACATAGGAGAATGTAATACATATATTCTTATTTCTAACAATCCAGTTTATAGGTGTTTCCATAATATCTGATTCCTGCAGCACCAGACTCCTACAGCTTGAATTACCACAGATGTGTACAGACGAGATTGATTTACAGTATGTTACTGTGTGTGTGTGTATGTGTGTGTGTGTGTGTGTGTGCGAGCGTACTTGTGTGTGTTTACTTGATCTCTTTTTCCATACTTATCCCCCATTACTGAATGTACTGTGCAATTGGTTTGATTGCTTGAAATTATACATGTTTATGTATTTTGGACAAAATAAATCCCTATCAGGGATTGCAGCTGTGGTCTTTATTTGCAGATGATGGAGGAAAGGAGAAAGTGACTGGACTGTTGGCTTCAGTAATCAGCTGGCAGTTACAACAGTGACAGACTTTGAAAAAATCCTTGAGATGTGCACTCAGAAATTAGATGCTATTTCATACCAAACACTGTCAGACTTCAGTGTGGAATCATAATTATGTCAAGTATATATAGATCACTGAAATGTACATAGAGTTATGGTAACCAAATACTATTTATAGACCCCTTTTATGGCCAATGTCATGATTACGTCACAGGGTTAGCTGGGGGTTAAAGGAAAACTGGAGGCAAACACACTGAGTTTAGGATACATCATGTACTGAAAATATAATCTTGTTTTTTGATGATCGCCTCAAAACTGATAAGCTCAGTCCTTTCTCTTACTGTCTAAGCACAATTATCTTCATTTATTTTATTAGCAGAATAAAAGTTGGAGCCATTACTCATTAAATTCCTGGACCTTCCAGACACAAGTGTCTTTATACTGCAATCACTTGAGACACATTCGCTGCACTCAGATGATCCCCATTTCACTAATTGTGGGAATACTAGCACCAAATATCTGGACCTCTGTTGGATTAGGTCAGTCATTTCATTTTTTTAAAGAGGGTGAATATTAATGCAAACACTGATTTCACCTTACATATTTTTATTTAATTGACATTACCTTGTAGAAGCCAGTTTTCACTTTGACATTAATAAGATATTTTTATAGAAGTTTTTTGGCAAAGTCGCCAACTTATATTGACCATGATAGATTTATAATCTCTCAATAAAAGGGAAACATCCTAGGAGGTAAATCCTTAATATTTACTCTTGTGTTTTGTTTGGATACAGTACTTAGAATTCATTTTGACCCATTTAAGACTTTTAGTAGAGATTAGATCAGTCCAAATGCATTTTTACTTTATATATTTGAATGCAGGATTTTGAAGTGTCAGTAATTCTACATTGAATTATTGCAACTTTTAGTAGTAAAATGTATTTTTCCCAAAACTGATTACTACACATTCAGCACCAGTCTGTCTATCTCGATCAGCTTGTTATCAGTCAATACATCCACAGATATATAGAGAGTTGACAGGGTTAGTTGGTAGCTGAGGGCTAGTAGAGTAGTTATTTTTTTCAGATAACTGAAAAAAAGGTTAAATCCAGCTGTCTGTCAGTGGGGAGGAAGACTGGCCTGCAAAACAGAGTAAAAGGGCAGTCTGACACAGAAGAGATGTATTTATTGTCCTCTTTCATCCACTGCCGCTGCCTAAGCATCTCAATGGATGATTTCTCTAGCACACAGACACTCACTCACTCACTCACACGTTACCTTTGTGTAGACAGTACAGTTGACCATTCATTGTGTTACTTGTTCATCTTCATCTGTGGCAGTCAAACACAGAATTTTCTATGTCCTCTCTCTCTCTCTTGCACCTTTGAACCAGTGAAATGATTTAAAGTTCTGATCGAATACTCTTTATGTGATCGTCACAGATCAGTAGTGAGATAATTGCTCCCTTATGAAACCAGAGGATTGCGAGTTATCACATCAGTCTTGTAATCGAAAGGCTTAAAAGGCTGACCACCCAATTGCATGCTGGGTTATGAGTCTATTATTGTAAATTGGCTTAGTATACATTATGCTGTGAATAAAAAGTGACAAAGAGCTCAGAATTAAGTTGAATCTTTCAGGATCCAGGTGAGCCAGTGTCAGTCTGACTGCAAGTCTAATCTGCCAGTTCCTGCTGTAGCTGGTGCACTGGTGCTGTATGCTGAATGTGTTTTTCCAGTTTCCATTTGTCAGTGTGAGTCTTGTGACTCACTGTTGGTTAAACTTGGTAAACTGTTCTTGAGTAATCAGTAATACAATCTATTGTGTGTTTTAGTGGAGCAACCAAGTCTGAAAGGATTCTCTCTGGGTTTTGAAGTGTGACTCGAAATGTATATTGATCCCTCAGTCTGTCTGATCATGTTTGTGGCTCATGGGGTTTTCCTAAGTGCCAGCTGAGTCATCCTAAGTGACATTCAGGTGTCACCTCAGAGCAAAAAACAATATGTCTGTATTTCTATGACAGTCTCGTCACTTTTTCAGGAAGCTATAGTCAACAGTTTGATCATTTTCCTTCTGTCAGTTCATATAGTATTCTTGGCAGATGCCAGATGTTTTGATGTTCAAAATAGACGTGAGTGTTTTTCAATATGTAAAGAAGGTATTTTACTGTTTAGTTTTTTTCTTTTTTTGTATTATTTGTATTATTAAAATACTTTCTTATTCACTCACACAGTTTTTAAAGAAGGTAAATGCATAAGTATATTAGATTTACATCTGGGACACATACAGCACTATGTGTGACAGCTTCAGTGTAAATTTGGTATGACCTACCCCCATAACCTTATTTTCTCTTTTGTCTTTTGTAAGTGCAATTAAATAGTTCTAAAACTTTTTTTTAAAACTATCTCTATTGAACACCATATTAAATCCTCCCGTGTTGTTCAGTTTCAGCTTTCCAGTTTTCAGGCAGTTTTGCAGAGCATAATTTGCTCTTAGTGTGTTATAAACCTAATTTTTATTAGATTGTCTGAATTTAGCGCAGCCAACTTCCAATTCATTTTTTCAGCTCATTTGGTTTGTATGAGAGCCTGTGAAGCTGCAGTGCTACAACTCAGAGCAAAGGTCTGTAAGGGATTAATTAAAAATGCACTTCACTTTCTTCAGACATTGTTCAATGCAGCTCAGTAAAATGTAAAGTGCTAACACCAGAAGGGTTAGATCTGTGAAGCTAAACATACAGCACTAATGTCAGTAAGGGGATTTTTCTCTCAAATGCACATTATTCAGAATATATTGGGATGAATTTTTATGCTGCAGAGTATTATTTTATAATGTCTATATTTACATTAAAAGCAAAATATCAAACTATGGAAACACCACACCTCACTATTGTCATGTTGCATATGTTTCTGTTATCAGTTTTAACTTAATGTTTGTCATCCTCTTATTGTCTAGAAAGTATTTCACCTTTGGTTTAGTGAGAATATGTAACAAAACCAGGTGAGACCAGAAAGGAAAAAAGGCCTCGCCTCACTTACCGTTGCTGTTTTGTGTAGTTTTTTCTTTATTTGTTTTTCCCCTATTGGAGATTTCCTTGCCTTGTCTGAAATCATATCTGCTTGTTCCGCTTGTTTTCTCTGCCACAGCCATTGTTTCGCTCTAACCACCATCACAAC
This sequence comes from Helostoma temminkii, assembly GCA_900302695.1. Classification (NCBI taxonomy): domain Eukaryota; kingdom Metazoa; phylum Chordata; class Actinopteri; order Anabantiformes; family Helostomatidae; genus Helostoma; species Helostoma temminkii. The sequence goes on along the minus strand of OMLM01010139.1, from coordinate 22,627 downwards.
TACTTCACTGTGCAGACCAGTGAAAAAGTGCCAAAGAACTGGATTAAACAGCTCTTAGTATGCATGTCACGCTTCTACTGATGAATATTCATATGTTTTAGCGTGTGCAGTCAAGTGAGTGTCTCTGTGACTAATATGGTTAATTACAAAACACCGTACTGCATAAGACAAAACTCCCAAGTAACAGTAAAACTCTAAAAACAGCTGAGCATTTCTTTATTACATTGTTACAAAATAAAATAGCCTAATCAACCCAAACAGAATCGTACAGTGTATGGTTTTTATAGTTTTATGTTGTGAAGTGACAGAAGCTTCTGCTAACACTCGCTCTATGGTCGACAAAATCTCATTAGAGCTTAATTTTGTCCTCTTGAAATGATTGTCCTCATAAGAATGAGTTAATGTGATGAAAGTACTGAGGGCTCAGCAGTAGCTGGACTGGGTTTAGTTTCTCACTATGTCACTTTTCTTCCATTAAAGCTCATAAAGCTCAGCTGTTAATAGGATTTCTTCACCCAGACAACTGTTTTAAAGAAAATATAAAATAAATAAAATAAAATAGCTGAATAACAAAGTTTTTCCTCCATTGATCTGAAAGTGGGTTTCTTTACTGTAAAGTGTATCTGTGATCAGCGTTGACCACAATAATCCCTGTATATACAAATTTTGGTGTCATTCTCATGTAAAAAGCTTTGTTGTGTTCAAAGCCACTGAACTTGAGCATGCAGTAATTCCACATTTGTGGTGTAATACAGTAGGATGGCATCAGCTTTATTCAAGTTTGTCATTTCACCAATATCCACGTCTGTTAAGACTATTGATTATGATGTATTATTAATAGTATTATAAATTAAAAAAATTATTACTGGGCTTTGGACTGGTGCATAGAGTATACTGATTGTTGATAGTATGTAACGTCTAAATCACTATTAAATTGTCTTCACAATTTAATAGTAATTTAGTCAACAATTTTATGGAAGTGATCCTTTTACTGTTTACCATAGTGCTGTGAAGTTACCAAATCTAAGCTGTACCAGAAACCAGATGTTAAATGTTATCACATACATAAATAAATCAAATCAACTGCAAAACTGACAAACGCTGTATAATATACAGACAACTAGACCACATCCCACCAAGGCTTATCATTTCTTTAGGGTGGCCCGGCCAAGATGGCAACTTTACAGTTTCCACCAACAAAAAACACACAATTATTAGTTATTACTCTTAGAAAGTTGAAGGTGGGAACCATGCTGAAAATAAGTGTAGTTTTTATGACTCACATCCCTGAAAGGTAACCAATGCATTTTGAGAACAAGAGAGCTTAGACAGAGAAAGGCAGTTCTGCCCTACATATGCATTTTAACAAGCCCTTTATTTTCACTTGAAATTCAGGTCTTTCCGTAGAGAAGGAGAGAAATTAATAGTGCAGCTGCACATTTCAGTGGGGAGTTTTCATTTCAAAAGATAAAATACTGACTTTGAATTAGTACCATTTGAATTGAAGTAGAGGTCAGGAGAAGGAAACGTTAATGGATTGTCATTGTCAGTCATGAATAGACTGAAACATTCCTCTCTGGAGAAGACTTTAAGATTTTAAGTTTGGTTGTGGGTGCTATTGATAATTTGTCAATACAACTCCCACCCTACATCTTCTTTTTCCTGTCAGTATCTAATGGGCAGACCAGCTGGAGTATCCAGGTACAGTATTTGCTCTACTAAAGGTTTTGTACAACTGCAGCGTAAGCATAGTGTTACTACACTGTCATGTATCACAGATGCATCTGTGAACTTATCAGTCTCATATCTGTAAGGCCCATCTGGAGCAGAAAGTCTGCTTCAACACCACTGAGGTTAATTTTATAACAAAACACAGCTACATTACATTCACAACATGAGCTGACATGCTTGTATTGTTATCAATACATTTATACTGTTTGCAAATACATAACAAAGTATAGACACCATATCCTAATAATACGGCTACAAGTCGACGATGTGTGAAACAAATGTACCGCATTAATCACAACCTGAATGTTTTTTTAGGTGAATTTTGATGCGTTTAGAATATTTTCTGCAGTCACATTTGAAGTGTTATCAGACTGGTACAGGTTGATAATAAGGTTCAAACTAATTCAGCCACATCTTCTGTCAGGTTGTTATTACCACAACTGTCACAGTGAATCACAAATATTAATGAAAAATAAGTGACTATCATAGATACAGTTAGTCTCTGCCATTCCTTAAGCATTATTATAATGATTTTGTTATTGATAATAGATAATAAAGTGCATTTAGAAAAAAAAAACCTTACAGTAGAATGCTAAAGAAGCCGAAGGAGGACTTTTGTTTTAGAAGCACAGTTGAGTCAGACTTTAGGTTTGTAAAGTGGTTCAGCACAATGATCTGAGTGTTCAGCCTGTAGCATGTGACATGAACATGTAACATAAACAGCAAGGAAAAGTTTGAAATGCCAGACAAGAAAAAAAGTAATTGCTCATCTTTAAAGGAAAACAAATGTTTTTTCGATGGTGAGGAAAAGAGAAGAGAAAAAAATGTAACTTTATTGTTAGTTTACGTGTAAACTATCTGACAAAGCAAAGCCACAATGTCAGAGTAGTAATATTATAACAGTTGGCCTGTAATTCTTTTTTTATTCCTGCACAACTAAAGCCTTCTTTTTAAATTATGTGTAATTATATTGGAGTATGTTAGGTTAAAATGTATCTATTCATGCCATCTCTCTAGGGAAACCATCACCCAGCCCTGTGTGCAGATTCAGCTGCTTAGTAGTTTAAACAAAGCCTGTAGAAAAATACGTCTAAGAAGATGATTGTCTATTGTGCCTGACTCCACACAGATCAAGCAAGCTGTCCCCTCTTTCAGATCAGGGTGTGTAACCCCGGTGAGTAACCTTCATACTGTAGCAGTGGTGTAGTTCTGTGTGGGAGGCTTATAGATGGAACACCAGAGAGAGTGAGAGAAAAATGAAGAGAAATAGAGAGGCAGAGGTAAGTGTCTGGGCACACATGAGCAGTGTCTCTTAAGAGATCAGTCCTTCAGGGAATATGATAAATGAGATCAAAAGCAGTGTATGTTGTTCTGCCTCAGTGATGCAGCGACTCAACAGCTGCTTGCCTTGCTTTATCTGCATGTGTGCACATGGAAAGAGATGTACAGAAACAAACGTTACAAAACACTAGCAGAAATCTGCTACCACCCCGTCCCCGTGGATGAGCCCAGACTCATCGCTTCACAGAAGATGCTTTGGCTGTTCGTATCTGCAGTTTCACACACAAATGAATTTGAATGTACAGACATTTTGAGCAGCTTCCTCAACAATGGAGCCATTTTTCTAAACACTACTCATCTCATTACTGTTTAACTGACACATTCAATTAAAATTCACAACTTAGGACTACTAAAGAACGTATTTGTTTGTGCGATTATGTAATTCTGAGTCATCCTAAAGAGGCTTTAACATCATTGTTAGTTTTCAGAATTACAAAGAACAAACTGCGCCGTATGAGCTACAGGACATTGCTTGTAATAATTTGACTATGTATGAGTCAGTTCATTTAGTTTTGATGCTCTTTATACTCAACACTGCTGATTGAGCTCTGACTCTCCTCTCAGTTTACTTTGTTTAGATGATGGAGGGTTTACCCTTACAGAGGATAAGAATAAAAGAAAAATGTTAATCAATGGTATGATCCACAATGGTGAGGACACCAGGTGACTGCATATGTTTTTTCTATTGCTAACAATCACATTGTCAAAACTGTTCACACAGTCAGCAAAGTCCATGTGGAGCAAACTATGAATCACTTTTTGTTACTTTCAAACTAAATGCTTTCAGTGACCACACTTGCCAAAAGTCCATCCCCTGCAAAACACTGTACTGTTGCAGCACATTTTTCAAATGAAAACATACGTTTGTTAAAAACTGTTAAAAACACAATCATAACAGAATAATGTTAAAACATGCATTTCTGCTGCAGCCACACCGAAATCTATAGATTTCAAATGTCAAAAATATTGGTAAACACAGCTGAGTGCATCACAGCTGGCTCATTAGCAGCTGTGCTAATTATGTTTTAGCTGATTTTTGGGGAAATATATGTCAAAGAAAAGTGGTTGGTTAAGAGAGAAGAATGGCAGGGAGAAGGAGAAGATAAAGGAGAAGCAGACTCAGAGCTGTGGTCTCTGATGAGATAAGAGACACAATTATTGAATGTGGTGAATCATGGATTCTTTTTTGAGAGGCTAGTTTAAGGGTGCAGCCAAACTTGATGAATGAAGATGAAGATGGACTGTTTAGTTGAGAGTAGTTTCAGTATTGACCAATGCTTGTTAGCAATTTAAAAAAAGCTGTAATTCCTGAAATATTATCATATTTATCGTGTCTGTACACTCTAACGTACTGATGCATATCAGATAAATCTGAACTGAATACTGATGATGAGAATTACATTTATTTTCATGATTGTACTGTTTACTTTAAGTTTCTTCTTGTTGCTGTCCAACAGATTCCAGAAGAGCTGAACTGTTCTATATAAAGAGGCAAACATAGGCAGCAGCTCTTTGTCAAAGTGATATATGAGGCCTTATAAGATCTGGTTGGTGGTTTAAATGACTGTGAAATAAATACAGCAAGCTCTATTTAACAGGTAATCCTATAGGATAAAATGTGCTGTAAACTAAACATTTCTAGTGTAAAATGGAATAGTTGAACACTTTAACAGAACTTTTTGTGCAGTATAAGGCTGTAAGAGTTTTTTTTTTCTCTGGTAAACTTTAAAAGCACACATCATGGATATGTGAACTACTAATGCAGTGCAGAGTAGTGATGGTTGAGTCAATACCAAATGAATCAATAATGCATTAGTGTATTTGGATCATGGGTGTTCAGTGCTGTAAAAAAGTATTTGCCGCTTTCCTAAATGATTTTATTTATTTTTGCTTATTTGTTACATATAGATGATTCAGATCCTCAAGCAAATGTACAAAAAGAAACTTACATTTTTAACAAATGTGACTGAAGCCAAAACCAAACTATGAATGAAATCTTGTCAAATTATTCTCATTATCACATTCCTTAAATACATGTTTGTGATTGCAGATGTATTGTTTCGTAGGTCAAACAAAGTTAAGATGCAGTTTAATCAGATTATATGATTTTATTTAGATTCAAGGTTTTATTGTCAATTGCAGAGAGATACTAATTTTCTGTTGACTTTATAATTTTTAGACGGTTTCCATTCAGCACAGGAAACCACATTTTTCAACAATGTTCCAAAATATTATGATGAGCTTTCTGTTTATGATGACATCTATTATGATGAAATGATTCTAGAACTAACTGCTCTTGATTGTAAGATGCAGACTCCACACACATCACTTATTTGACTCACACATCTTCAGTGGAAATGCATAGCCAGCTGTTTGTTTCTTCATCCTCTGCAGTATCTTTGGTCAGTTTACATGAAGGTTTCTTTTGTGAACTGAAGGAAAGGTTTTCTTTTCTTTTCTTTTTTTTTTTTGAGCAAATCCTGTGTCAAACATGTTGTTCAGCACATGTTTGTCATTTGTCTTTACCTATTCTCATTTAAGAACTTTATTTTTTTTGGATTTGAGAATATTTAAGTAAAACACAATTTTCAGCAGAAAAGAATAAAGATTTAACAGTGGTGATAATAGTGATCAAGAAATAGACGCTGATTCGTTGTGACAAGATAAGGCTAGTTCCACTAACTGTCTCAATGGTTTTCCCAGTTGTTTAAAGCTATTAGTTTCTGGGTGTAAAATAATTGCAGTGTATTTCTGACAATGGCTTTAATTTAATATAAATTCTCTGAGTGCAGTTTTAAATTAATGACCCTTTACATCAGTGGCTGTTCCAGATAAATGAACACTGAAACCTACAGTAACAAGAAAATCCAGCTAACTAGCTGCTCATAATCTCCTGATACTGCAGCTGTGGGGCTTATCACAGCAAACAAACAGTCATAAAAAAAACAAAGTGAGATAGATTCTTTTCTTTGAATGTTTTTTTCTTCCTTCTTTAGTGATTATTTCTTATTGTTTAGTTGCATTACAAGATAGATGCTGATGATTCATTTGAATTGTTGATGTTTTTCTCTTGCTGTAAATACAGTAGGGCTTTATTTCGGAAAGACAGTTACAGCAGAAGAAAGTAGAGCTCCAACAGTCACAGTAAAAAGGTCACATATTTATTTGTGCAGTGCCAAATCACATCAAAAATATCCAAGGCACCAAGGCACTTAACATTTTATGAAGAAAGAATTACATGGAAAACACATACAACATGAATATGACTGCAATGTCAATTGAATGTCTCCCTCTAAAGAATCTTGTTGATTTAGTGTGAACATTGTGCTGTTAGTGCATTGCCTCTGTCCATGGTACTGACCAACACATGATTCAGTCAGAGCTGTAGCTCAGTGGAATTATGTCTGCTCAACAACAGTCCACACAGCGTTTCCTACCCGTGTACCCTGCTGTCTTTGAGGGCCTTTATAAACAACTCTGTGTTTTTCTTGGTGAAACTCTACCAACAGACAGGGCTTTCACTCACCACAAAGAAAGCATGAAGCAGAGTAAAGAGGACTTTGCAAACTAAATAATTTTCTTCTTTCAGATTAGACTGTTATCTGGTAAAATGTAAGTCAAAGAATTGTTTTTGCCACTGGGTTATTATGACCAATAGTAATACATTACTGTACGTTAGAGTAGATGGTGGAGCCGATCCCAGATGACTCTGGGGGAGAGGATTCATTGTTGTCTGTCTCTACTTGTTAGCCTGTGATACATGATATGTGGACAGATGACCTGTCCATGGTGACGTCTCATCTGTCCATGTGTCACAAGACTGACAAGTAGAGACAGATGACACTTCACATTCAAACTGATATGATAT
>OMLM01010139.1:1414-14063 GCA_900302695.1 Helostoma temminkii | reverse complement strand
AAAAGGAAAAAAAAAAAAAAAAAAAAACCTTTGACAAGCAGTATTATCACACCTCCCCCTACCTTGTTTTAGCATGCTCACTTTACACTTTCAGTCGAGCACAGATAAAGTTTTATACAGTTTCACCTAATCTGCGTTGCTGTTTAATCAATTATGCTCAGCTCCACTTCTTAAACTGGTGTGAAGTATTGGTTTAAGATATTGATTATATAAAGGTGATGATGAACTGGTTCAGTCAGGTGTTGTTTCTTATTATCTCCTCCTGTGAAGACTTGAAACTGCTGGTATACAACTTCATTTTTTGTTATTGTTCTTGTTGTTTTATTTTATCCTTACTGACATCCTTGTTAGGTTCTCTTTAAATTATTCTGATTTCTGTTCCCAAAGGATATTTTCCATCGTCAGCTTTTCGGCGAGCAGGTCACACTTCATTTGAAAAAGAATTAACATAAAAATGTGGTAATTACTGAGGATAGGAAATTTATGTTGGTGCCTTGGAGAAGAAGTGGCGTTAGTAGTCTGGTATTTTCTTTAAAATTCTTCAATCTCTAAAATGCAGTTGAAGTGGATTACCCCTCTGAGGCAGCAGAGTGAAAAGATGTTTTTTTTTTCCTTTATGGAGATGGATGGTCTGCTAGTGCTGCTCTGTGAGGGAGCAGCTCAGCTACTTTCTACATCTACGGGCTTGCATTATCTTTGTCTTTGCCCTCCAAAAACTGACTGAAGTTTTCTCTCTGCTACTGTCCAGCTTATTAAAACACTTTGTTTCCATAACCTACATGCTTGTTTACCTGAATGACTCATGGTTTAGTTAAAACAGCAAAATGTTTACAGTTTTTCTTCTCTTTTTTCTGTTTTTCTAGGTAAGATGACCAGCTGTATGTGTGTATATGTGTGTCAGTGGGACATCAAAAGTGCAATCTTATGAATTGTACTGATCTTCAAACCTGCTGGTAAGAACTGTTCAAATATTTCTTGTTTTGTGTTCAGCATCAACCGTGACTGTTCTGATTGTTCTGACTCTACTGATGCGATGTGCATTCATTTAGTTTTCTGTAAGAGCTATGAGTTTGTATATAAACTACAGCTTTCTCCTGAATTTGTTAGTTGCTCTCACATAGTTTTCTACCAGCCACTAACACAACTATTTGCTAATTTAGTCAAATGAGAAAAAAGCTTCAGGATTTGATTAGAGCTTCGCTGATTGTTCCATAATTAGACACTTTGACTCAGATGCAAAACAAGAGGAGAGAGACACAGAAACCTGGTTGGGGTAGCACTGCTGTCTCTTCAGCGTGAGATGACTCATTTTTGTTGCTTTCTTGCTGTGTTGTGTTTTGTTTGTGTCTGTACTGCAAAGTCTAGTCGAACTTCTTGGCTGTTGCTGCTTTACTAGTCTGACAGTGAAACAGGCTTAGTCTAACTTTTCATTGTAGAGCTGATGGTCATGTAGACACACGTGTTAAAGGGGTTTAGTGTCCAGGAAACAGGAGTCTGTTTATTCCCATACTGTGAAAATAGGCCTATATCGAGAATGCACTAGTATGTGTGTACTGTACACATTGCATGCTATTTGTAGACAGGTATGCACACGTCTTAAAGGTTTCATCTAATGGGCTTCCCCACACCATTGTCCTTAGTTTAATTAGGCTCAAACAGTAATGATTTTTGTCTGCTCAAAAATGTGGACTTCTGGTAAAGCATCTATCCTTTTTTTTCTTATAAAAGATTAAAGCTTGTTTTTGTGTGTGTCTGTGGCTGGTCTATATGGTGCAGTTGTTTCAGGACCACTATAATTCCTGCTTCACTGAAATGTTTAAATTGATTGGAGAAAAAAAAATGTTGAGTACTTCTGCTCTATCTTTCTGTTTTAGTCTGTGAATGCATTAGTCCATGTGATTAGAGGGTTGAGACTCTTTAGCTGTTTCTAAGTGAGCCTGTAGGTTTGTTTATCTGGATTAGGGACCTACAATTTATCCCTCTGTTTGCAAACTTCTTAACGATCTTATCTTATAATGAATTCTACGAGCATTCTGCAGTAGTCATATCCTATTTAATCTGTTAGTATTTAATATGATGGGTAAAGGTGTTTCATTATCAATCTCTGAGATAAACATTATCACTACAAAAGACATCTGCAGTGTGCATAAAACCCCAAATTCCCAAAAACTGTTGGGATACTATAAAATCTACATACAGATTGCTATGAAATCTCATCAGCCTATATTTTATTCACAATAGAACATAGAAAACATTAAATACCTTTCAGAGAAAATCTATTCACCACTCTAAATGAATTATTTAATTGATGTTGTATTCAATGTGTAATCTGTTTAAGGTTTTAATATCTCAGCTAATTTAAATAATTAGAAACATAAACTATGGTCACAAGGTTCAACTAAGCTCAGACAGTAATTACATGGACCAGGTCTCATGTTTTGTATAATTTTAAACAAGCTTTACTCATAACAGACAACAGATAGGGAATCCTTTGCATTCAATGATTGCCTGAAGTCTGGAGCCCATGGACATCACTAGAGTTCTGTTTCACTGGTGCGCAGCCCCCTGGGCTTTCACTCTATGGATCTTATCCATCCTTGCGCCAGCAGCTGAAAAGAAAATTGTCGACACCCAGCGGGACTGGGCCCTTTCATCTGTCCACACTGAGTGTCTCCTCTCACATCATCATATATCACATATACAGTGACGGTTCAGGCAGGATCTTACCTTTCTTTCCTTCAGCCAACACTGGAAGATTTTGTCTCATCAGTACAATACAATCAGATAAGAATTCTGCCCCAAGTGTGGCTCGGGTTTCATCTTTAACTACTTCCTCCTGTGCAGAGGAAGTCAGCAAGATGGCTGGCTTGATCCTTTCTCTCTGTGTTCCCATTATTGTGGCCGCTGCTCGAGTTGCCTCCTGGCAGACGTTGGCCCACCACAACATCTGGCTTCACCTGTCCCAGAGGGGGGGATTTTTGGAATTTTCTGGTTTCTCATCAGCTTTTTTAGCCCACCTCTGCACCACATCTGCACATTGTGGCTGTTTCACACACATCTCCCACAATGTGCAGCTCCTCTACTGTCACTGTCAGCGGGGGTGAGCTAAGATTGCATAAGCAGCACTCTGATCTTATCCAGTCCAGGTGTCTGGGGTTCCTGGTTTCCACCTTCAGGGGGATGTTTCCCCGCTGTCTTGGTTGGACCCTCACGCTGCCCATCTCTGGCTTGCCCGACAGAGTACACCCACTGATAGTGAATGAGGCCACACTGATGTGGGGGCTTTGTTCTCCCTGTATGGTCCCACGTTGCTGGACAGGGAAGGGGCACCCACCCTACCGGGCCTTTCCGGCATGGTGGAGGCTCGTCTCTCTTCTCTGGGGCAGTTGTGCGCTCTTCCACCAGAAGAGGGAATCAGGGCTACTCCCTCGCTCCCTATATGTTCTCCAAGTGTGTGGAGACTGCTCTGGAGCCGCTGTGCAGGGCGGAGATGTGGATGCTGTTTTATCTGGATGATCTCCTGCTACTGGCATGGTACAGAGAGGAAGCGCTTTAGCAGACGTCGATGTTGGTGTCTCATTTATCGATGCTGGGATTTGCCATAAACTGGATAAATGTGTCTCTCTCAGATTGCGGGAGGACGGCGGCTGAGCTGTGTGCCTCTCCACATAAATGAGCTGGAGTTGCTCACTGTGTGGAAAGTGGTGGTGCATTTTGCACATTTATTATAGGGCCATCACGTAGTGGTCAAGATAACACAACAATGGCAGCATACATCTAGTGCAATCAGGCCACCTTCTCAGGATTGCCAGGCCCCTGCTGCTCTGTTCTTATGTACACTATCGCTTGCTGAGTGTGGGACACATTACCACCAACTCAACACTCCTGCGGACATCATGTCGCGAGGGGCCTTCATCAGGGGGATTGGTGTCTTCACCCAGACCCAATATTGCAAGTTTGGAGCAGGTTTGGCAGGGCCAAAGTGGATCTGTTCACGGCACGTGAGAATTCACAGTGTCCATTGTGGTTTTCTCTCAGAATTCAAGACTGTCGAGTGCTGGGAGTGTGCGCATTTGCTCATCGTCCATGACCCAGACAGTCCCTGTATGCTTTCCCTCCACTGACACTGATTCATTCTTGCATGCTTAACCTCTATTAATGTGGGTTCTTCTTCACCAAGGAATGAATTCTGCAATTCTCCACTTTAGCTGGTTTCCATGGTGTTCTAGGCCTTTCATTTAATTTATTTTGTCATCTCTCAAAGGTTTTCGCTATTTCTCTTATAGATTTATGTTGTTTTTTTTCAGCCTAATGATGGTCTCCTTCATTTGCAATGAGCTCCAGTGAAACAGCTGCCAAATGCCAACCTAATACCTGATATCAACTCCAGACCTTTTATGTACTACATTTGTCTTGAAGTAATAAGGGAATTGACTGCATGTGGTCTATTAACTTCTTGCCATTCAATTGCCCAAATATTATTGAGCCCCTGAAATTAAGGTACTCTGTTTAAAATGACTGTAATTCCTAAACAGTAAATGCCAAATTTCTGAGAAGCCTCTTAAAAATAGCTGAAAGTCTATACTTCTACATCTTGATTGTTTTATTTCAGATTTATAATAAATCAAAAAAACTCTGCCACTGTCACTGCCTAAATGTTTCCTGACCTAACTGTATCTGTCATAGAAAGACAAGCTATAAAAAAAGGGAGGAAAAGGTGAAACAAGAGACATATAAGACAGAAATACAGAACAAACAGCCATTGTACATGTCTCAGGTTAGAATATTGTACATCTTTTTTTCTCTTTTTCTAAAAGGACTAACAGAGCAGAGAATTATGACTGACATAAATATACACAGTACATAATGTTAGTTCTGAAAATGCCACAGTTTTAGCAACATCTCAAAGTTCGCCTGCACAAATAGTGTCATAACAGCTGAGACACATAAACTCAAAACTTTTATGACTTATATGAAAATAAAAATGCTCCTCTCAACAATCATGACCACATGTATGTTCTTTAATGCATTCAGCTTTAAAAAAACTAATCTCATCACTGTTTTTATTCCGTTCACTGTGTTAGTGCACTTTTTTGTGTGTGTGCGTGTGTCTTCTCATTAGTTTCTCCTTCATGCACTGTGCAGTAGGGTTAGTGTAGGTAAGGTTTGGTGCTCTGGAGCCAAACAGAAGCTATTAAACACAGTCTGATGGAGGAAACATCACATTTGAGTTCATTATTTTTGGTGTATTAATATAAATTTTATATTATTATTGTTATTAAGGTTGCTGAGTATCATGCATTTATTTAAAAAAATGATCACTCCAAGCCTGTTTTGTATCATGTCTCTGATTCATTCTCTGATTGTTAATTTAATGCATCTTGTACTCAGTATTTCTGAAGTTTTCCAGACAATTTTATGTTTCAATTTTATACACATGTTTGGATAGATAGATGGATGGATGGATGGATGGATGGATGGATGATCTAGTTGTTGGAGTTGATCTAGGCAAGATGGCGGTGCACAGTGTTGCAGCGGCTCAGTGCTTGTTTAGTCAGTTTAATTAAGTCATACTGCAGTTTAAATAAATTCACCAAACAGCCACATTTTAAAATGACTTTAATTAGCTCTTAATTGGTGCGATTACTGTGACATTGTCAAAATACTACGAGAAAGGCTTTTGGTGTGCACTGACATCAGATACATCCCACAAGTTAGCACACAGTCACACAAAGGCACTCCTCTAGATTGTGCAACTCTTATAGTGTTTCAGGCATAATCACTGACTCCATCTCCTTCACGGTTATTTTCTCTGCTGATCTGTGCTGTGTGATTGATGAAGCAATTACTCCAAGAACACACTGCATACTCCCCGTGGTCTTTATATTAGCTTTTCATTGACCATAAACCTATATGATCATCGTCCTTCGCTCGTCAATCTGTTTGAATCATGAAACTTAGAATCAAACGCAGGCTATATGTAGCCATCTTGTTTTCGTTTTTTATTTCTTTTTATTTTTGCTTTGTTTCAACAGCTTGTGGCTGTCAATCCCTAAACCAAAAGTGATAAAACAGCACTTTCCCCTTGGATTGGTTTGGTTGGTGTGTCTCAAGACAAAATTATTAACGACAATAATTATTATCAAAATCACCAAAAGCACCAACACAAAGTGTCTTTTCAAAAACATATGAGTCACTTTCCACTGAATAGTGTAGATGATGTTTAGAAAACTTAAACTCCTGAACTCCTGCTCGACCAGAACCTGTAACTGATCTTCTCATTTTGACCAACAAGATCTTATAAATTCCTCATACTTTGTCATTACACATCATTTTATTTTTAATGGCATTATTTTACACTGCAATATGCAATTTAAGTGAGCACAAGCATGACACTATGTTTCTGTCATAACTGCTGCTCAACTACACTAACTTTGCTGTATGTTGTCCTTACTTCTCTGTGTATACGTCTTCACAGAGAGAGCTGTGGACCTAATGCTGGACCCACAGTGCTCCTGTGTTGTTGTATAGCGATATCTATTGCTGCGAGTTTCCTGAAGTAAAGGAGGTCTGACTGGAGATGTCCACTGTCAGCACATTACTCTTCTTACATGTGCACATAGGTGGACAAAATTAAAGCAGATCATGGGTCATGGTAAATAAATCAATTTCTGACATTTCTCCTGATAATAAAACCACCTACAATTTCAAAAGACAGAAAACAGGTAATGTGAAATGGACAGTGTCGCCTACAGCAGCCCAGCAGCCGCTGCCACAGACCCAGGAGGAGTCCTGCCTCTCGACCAGCTCTGCAGATGCATTAAACATATTTATCAGTAGCCTTTTGACCTGGTTAGATGTGGAGGACCCTGTGAACAGCAAACTGTCTCCATGTGAGACTGACATTAACATAATTCATGATTTAATAACTTTACAGGTCCAGTCTGGTTTTCTGGACCTGAAGCACTGACACACTCACTACATCTACATCTGTACCTTTATCTTGGCCAGGACCTCCCCTCTGACTGGTCTCAGTTCCCCGGAGCTCGGGTTTGGTCACCGTCACGTTGCTCCACGTGGTTGTTTCTGGGCTTAGTTGTTTCAGTTGATCTCTGCTGTTTTGTTGGACCACTGGACCGCAACCCTCAAAGTGATGAAAACAGGGAGGCCAAAACACGAGAGACACCTCTTAACATAACTCTAGTACCTACAATGACCTTAGTAATGTAACAAAACTTAGTAACAAATGTCTTTGTTTGTATATATGTTGTAGGGGCTTTCATGTATTGGCATATAGGAATGTACACTATTTGCACATTTTACTTTGTTGTTAAATATTTTTTCTATTAATTTATAAAATATTTTTACATTAATTTACACTTAATTACTCATAATGACTTAATGATAACATGCATCAGAAAAACAAGTAATAAAAAAATACAAAATGTGTAGAAAAAATATTGTAGAAACCCACTTGGCAGTAATTACATTTCTCAGTCTCTGCAATTTTCAGCTTTGCCTTCCTGGATTTAGGCAGTATTTCTTTATTTATCATTTTTAGGACAGTCAGATACTTGTCCTGAATCTTGGATTCTCTTGTCTATTTTGTTGGGATCATGGTAATGCTGAAGCATGAACTGCCATCCCAGTCTCAGGTCCTCTGGATCAGGTTTTCATGAAGCATTTGGCTGCATTCATCCTTCTAGCAATTCAGACCAATCTGCCTGTCCCTGCTGCTGAGAGGCTCCTCCATGGAAACATGCTGCCACTACCAGGTGGACTGTGGAGGTCTGCAAGGACTCCTTGGTTCTCATGGCCTGCTTTTTGTCCTGACATGCTGCATGTTCCCCACTCCATTCCATTTTCTTCTGTCACAAATGTCAAATTAATTGCAGTTGATATTTTTTTATCATGTTATTTTTGGTGAGGATCAAAAACTAAGCAAATAAAGACAGAGTAAGACAGAGAAAAACCAAGCAAGAAAGAGTCAAAATGACATATAAGTTAACATCCTGCACACAAAGGGCTGAATGCCTGGCTAGCTCCACATGACAAAGATATATTTCTGTATTTCAGAGGGTCAAAGTCAGAATTGATTTTCTTGACTTGACACTGTTTCCCCAAAGGAACAACTTTTTGAAGCACTACATCATTTCCTAAAGTACATGAGATGACATATAATCTGAGAAGATACCAACTTGGTTTGTAAATATCATTATGAACACAGTTTGTCAACATTCTTCAGATTGAAAATATTGCATTAGTTAAATTTAAGAGTCACTTAAATCCATATGGTTTAGGACTGCCTTCTAGTTGTCACCTAATAGTAATAGGTTAGAGAAGGTGGTGTAGTGTTCAACTTTAAATCAGAGCAGATTGAAATTCAGCAGCAGGTAACAGTAGTTAATTTTTCACATCACATTCTGATTATTAGTTGTAAATGTGTCAGCATGTGTGTCCTCATTTGTACATACCAGGACAAAGACAATCTAATTAAACCGAAGATCTGAAAGGACACAATAAAGGTTCACTGTTGGCAACTTTCTGATGTGGGATTCTTCTAATAAAGGCAGTTTTTTTTTTTTACTCTGTTGCCTTGCACTTGCTCAAGGGCGACTGTAGTGTTTCTATAGGGTGACTCTGTCAGGTCTTAACCTTAACTATTATTATACTATTATGACTTGAAGCTGTATAAATAAAATTTTAATGAAAAAATCAATAGAAACAATTCTATTGATGTTTTAGTTACCAGTCATGTGACAAACCTGACCAATACAAATGACCTATTTGTGATATAATGAATGTCAGTTATTAAGAAAGCAGTAATTTCTAAGGCAAACTGATGTGTTTGCGTCTAATTTCTTTTTTGCAAGGTAGTATTCCAGTCACGGTTAGCACTGTTGCCTCACAGCAAGAAGGTCCTGGGTTCGATTCCCGGGGTCGGTCAGGGTCTTTCTAAATTGCCCGTAGGTGTGAGTGAGAGTGTGAATGGTTGTTTGTCTATATGTAGCCCTGCGATAGACTGGCGACCTGTCCAGGGTGTACCCCGCCTCTCACACGTATGCTGTCCATGGGGACTAAGCAGTTCAGAAATGGATGGATGGCTGGATAATCCAGTCATGCGATGAATGTCATGTAAAATTAAGGAAGCAATAACTTTTAAGGCAAATGTTAGTGCCTAATCCTGATGTCTTTGTGCATAATCCTCACCAATCACAAACAACAACCTACTGTATACAGTATGGGTGTTAAATTCAGAGGAAAAAAGGCCGGCAGTGTTGTGTTCTGTGTTACTGAGACATGAAATTTAACCTGACATTGAAGTTACTCAAGCTTGGTTTAACATTTGGCAGTGTTAAGGCAGATTAACTTCTTCTTTGAGGAAAAAGGATTAAAACTTAAGAATAACAGAAATACTGTGTTGTTTGTGAGGGGGCTTCTAGAATACCACAGATATCTCTGACATAGTGGATTATTACACTTTAATATAAATAAATCTGGAAGACAGTGTAAAAACAATACAGTCAGGGTGACAGGCAGTCACAGTTACACAGGTTCAATCCTAATAATACATTATTGTATGTAACAGCAGGTTAGATTAGATGAGGTAGTAACACAACCAGGCATGTTTTTACAGACAATTTGAAATCCTGACTCTTGTTTGTCTGGGATGTGAAACTTACCTTGCTGTTTTTTAAAAACGAGGCAAATCTACAGCAGCCACACCAACAGCAGAATGTAAAGTGCATGTCGAAACCAAGACTCGGGCATCTTCAAAGTTGATGTCTTTGTGATTCAGGGAGGTTTCAGGAGTCAACTACACTTCATTTCATTTACTGTGTGTGTTTAACAACTGATTGCTAGGAATGCCCACAAAAGTTGGTCACCCTGCTCTATCTTCTTAAATAAAGCCTGATAAGCAGTAGCAGTTATTTATATGGTAATTCATCAAAGAAACACAGCATACAAATCTAGGATTTAGTAGAATAGAAGAATAGAACCAAGGATTGCTCAATCATTGTGTGTGTGTGTGGGCGGCATGCTCAAGTAAAAGTGATGGCAGTAGGCAATTGACCACTTCCCTCTGAAGTTGCAGATAAAGAGTTTTTTATATAATTTACCTAATCACAGAAAAGAATTGTATCCATTATTTATGTCCACAATTACCCAGCCTATATTTTTCTATTGGAATTTTACTACATAGACCCATGATGGTTCTGAAAATCCTCCCTAGTGGTGTCTTTCCTTCAAGAACGCTAACATTTTCATGGGTAAATCTAATTTTCCTTATCAGCCACTCAATAAGTTGGGAGAAAGAAAAGGATTGAATAGATGGTAGAAGACCAATACAAATGATAAGAAAGATGTTGAAATTGATTCAACAAAAACTCGACTGGAGACTAACTGGATCTCCTAAATAAATACTGTTGTGGAAACGTGGTTTAAGACCTAATGCATATCCAAGCACAAGGCTGATGAAAAATAAATTGAATTAATGTCACTGACCTTTCAGTCTGTTCTGTTGGCACAACTGCCAAATAAGATATACAGTTTATTGGTTGGAGATTATTTTTTTATATACCACATGATATTAAATATTATTTATTATGATGTACTTTAAATTATTACTATTACTTAACTTAAAGGCAGAATTCTGAAAACAAATGTTCACAAATTACCTCACTGCAACAAAAAATATTCTGTTTCCCCGTTTCCATTTTTCATAGGAATGATTACTTGAGTATGAATTTTCGGGATATCCAAAATCAATCCACGTTTGTCTTCTCAGACCAATGATGGCATCCATTAGTTATCTTTGTACTATACATTTATCCTATCGAAAAGGGTTGGCACATTTATTATACAGCTTCTCATGCAACAACTAGAAGCCGTATTCTTAATGGTGAGATGCAATGTCATTAATTAGCTGATGATTAGTGGGTCACACTGCTCATTGCAAACACAACAAATTAGTCTAAAAGTTTGCAATATACATGAAGAGCTGGCAGTGCTGGTGGCAGATGGGTTGATTAGGGTAGCTTATGACATCTCCTCAGGATGTGAAATGAATAGATTAACTTGATTCCACTGAATGAGGAGCTTCGCTGTAGCTCAGTCCTGTGGTTTGAGGCTTCCCCTTAATCCATATTCTATCACAGAGGTGAGCCAGACACTGAAGTCTTATTACTATTTAACAGCCCAATTAAATATTTACATTCATGAGGTACAGTAGGGAGGCTCTTGAGGATGGACTGCTGAAAAATACATATAATCATGATTGGAAAAATTCTAGCAATATCAACAGGCTTTTGTCTGATTAAGGGTTCTCAGAGAACTTTTTTTAGCCATTTAGAAAAGATACATAAATGAAGACTCTGAGATTAATCTACAATATACAGCTCACTGTTCTGTATGATACATTTATTGAGTGCTGATTGTGTCATAAAAGTGTCATGCATCCATATTCCTCTTTGTGCTGTTAGCCATCATGTCAATCACTACAGTGGATCAACGTCTTGTAGGAGCTGTTTTTGTCGAGCTCCTTGTGGAGTTCTCTTAAGCTGAATTAGATCTTGGCTTTTGAATTTGAAAAAGTCAGAGAGAAGAACAGAATTATACATGATCTTTAATCAATCAAAATTTTATATATTTTCTCAAAGGACTTCAGATATTTTTTGACATGTTTATATGCATTTAAAGAAAACAATTCTTCTAATATGAATAGAAGGTAGGGAGAGAATTTACAATTTTATAAAAACATTTTTTTAGGATTAAACCACTCAGATAACAGACAGACACTATCTTTAGCTTTATGTAAACATACAAACTGGCTGGTTAGTACATTTTAGAATAAACTACTGTTTATTTTTCACTGAAGTTTTCACATGAGTGGCATTAAGCATAACATTTAAGAAACCAGGTTGTAATTTAAAATGACAGATACACAGTGCAATATATCAAAACATCCTAGAACACACATAAGTCACCAACTCGTGCTGCACTGAACTTCAACTAATAGATCTCCAAAGAAGTCATATGTTAAAAATCAGCACAAACTTGTCTCTGTATTTTCTCTCTCTGCTGTTGTTGAAGAATGTGAACCTGAATAAATGAACTCTCACCCTCTCTGTGTAAAATAAAATGCACACACAAATCCAATTTATGTCTTGTTGACATGTGTGAGTCCACAGACAGCAACAACAGGTTCGTACACGGTCCAACACACTGAGAAAATGTGACGCTCCACTGAGACATCAGATGAATGAAATTTGATTTTATGGTTCTGTAGATCTCAAGGTTACTGACATATAGAGATTTTGTGTAGCTATCCTTTAAGTACGTGTGTGTGAGAGAAAGAAACTGATTTCAGTTTTAGTGCTAATACAAATGAAACTAAAAATATATTGTAGAAAGAAAAATTATTTTGGCTACAGAATGTTTAACTCAAGGATGCGCATTTTGAATTTCATTTTTAGGTAATTAAGAGTACTGTTGTACCTTCAGGGTTTATACATTTAGGAGGAACTCAGCGTCATTACTTAGCCAGTTTAGCCCTGAAACGATTGAGACACATAATTTACTCGTTGCTATGCCTGCTGTAGAGTTCAAGCTGCCTCAGTGTGGCTTGTTAGTAGCAGTCTATATACGA
>OMLM01010138.1:107369-126215 GCA_900302695.1 Helostoma temminkii | reverse complement strand
AGCTGTGAGTAGCAACACATATAATGCTTTTGCTTGTCTACACATATTAATGTGGGGACAATGAATTTCAAATTATCCCTCGACCACTGGAACAGATTGATAGCTGGAGTAATTTAAATGTGCATAAATGTATAAATTATCTTTATCTGACAGTGATTAAGATGCTGTATTTCTGCTTTTCTCCTAAAAAAATGTCCATTACTTATTTAAACATTCACCTTCAAAATAAAATGTCCTTTAAATTAAAAAAAGACTACTGAATGATGAGATGACACAATAATTGCCTTTTTATAGCTGTAGCCTCTACTTGTTTCAAATAGCTCTTGGTCCTTTAAACTGAAATCAATGCCACTAAGTGAGTGCTCTCTGTTGAATTCCTGCAACTGCTACTACACTCACCGAGAGCTGTTTATTACAATGCTGACCAGAAGCAAGGACAGCTGTACAAACTATTTAACGTGTCTCAGTGGAATAACAGCATTGTTTTATCCAGATGCCGTTAGACCTAGGCAGGTTGTGTCTGGCATTCATCTTCTCACATGCTGGAGACGAGTTGTAGAAGATTTAAATGAAATGTCACAGTGAGAAAATAAAACGTTGGACTATACCTGTCTGTTTTATTCCCAACAGGCAGTAGCAGCCACATATATTCCTTCAAAGAAAAACAGAAAGGAATAGAGAAAATCTCTAACTGTAGCTATGAGTGTGATAGACCTGTATCTGTTTAGCTACCTCCACCTTCAGCTACCACCATATCTGGGGCTGTCAATTAAATTTGACATGCTTCACAGTTTATTAGTAGAGTGTATTTATGAATAACAAACAGCTTTTGCCAACTGAAATGCTGCCAAAGACAAAAACTGAATCCTCTGAGAATAAATGCATTCAACACGTCAGCTGTGAATGGTTCTTGCCTTGTCTGTCAAACTGTTTCATATGTTGTGTCTGTCATGGTTTAAATCCCCCCCCCTTCAGGCTTACATGCACTACATCAATCAGTAAGACACACTTAGAAGGACAGCGAGACCTTCTCTCCGAACATTAATATCGAGGAAGTGTGTTATGCATTTGCTGTTTAATATAGTTTGCTTTAACCACACATGTGTAAGTTATTTTGTTGCAACATCACAAATACACATCAACACTCTTTCAAAGAAGTTATGTCTGGAGCTACTTTCAGACATGTTTGATCACAACGAGTACAGCTTGTGGGTGGACTACACTATGACACCGTTTGGGACTGTAACAATAGGATTCTCTGTCTTTTTAATCTGATGTGGTCAAATGTATTTTGGCATATTTGCTGAGGACCAGTAATAATGCACAGTGAGATATTATGTTCAGATTATCGTGTACATTTGCTTAGTTTCTCATTGTGACTGACATATATAACACATTATTGCACTGAGCTACAGAAAGGCAATCAGACATCAGAGGAAGGAAGTGGGCTTTCGGGGTTTCAGCACCCTGGACAGCTCATCATGCAGCCACAATGAATGAACAGCGTCACCCAGCCTAACAGGGTGTCCTCAGTAACACTCTTTCAGTGTATTGATTCGTTCAGACTGTGTTCACTGGGTGAACTCCGACTCATGTTTGACAAACTCGCCATGAGAGATTTGACTTTGTGTGCATAGTAGTTCCTAAGATTCACCGAGGGCACCTCTTTTATCCCCTCGTCGAAATCACAGCTTCTCATCGCGATCTCCAGTTGTTTTTGTCTCTTGTAAAACAAGGAGAATTTATTGAAAATGAGCGTAATCGGAAGCACAACTACTAATATCCCAGCGAGGATACACGCAGAAGCAGTCAGCTTGCCCGCTATGGACACCGGCACCACGTCTCCGTATCCGACGGTGGTCATGCTGACGGTGGCCCACCACCAGCACGCCGGAATGGTGGAGAGATCATCGCTGTCTTCTTTCTCCACAGTGTAGGCCATGACGGAGAAAAACGACACCCCGACTGCCAAGTAGAGAAGCAACAGGCCAACTTCTTTGTAGCTGTTCCTTAGGGTGGCCCCCAGGGACCGCAGCCCTGTGGAGTGACGGGCCAGCTTCAGGATGCGGAAAATCCTCATCAGCCTAAGCACTTGAGCAACACGTCCCAGGTTGGCCAGCGCTGGGCTGCTTTCCACCACCAGATTTATAAGGAGTGTCAGGTAAAACGGAAGTATGGACACCAGATCTATCACGTTTAGTGGGTGCTCGAAGAAATGCAGAAGATCTGGCGCCACTACAAATCTGGCGACCAGCTCCAGAGTGAACCAGCCGATGCCGAAGTACTCCACAGTCTCGAAACGAGGGTCCTCTGTGGGTTGGCCCTCGCTGTCCACCAGGCTGAATTCACTCATGCTGTTCATGCACATAGTAGCGATGGAGCCCAGCACCACCAGGATAGAGAGGATGCTGATGATGCGGCTGGCCACGGAGTAGCCGGGGTTATCCAGCATCAGCCAAATGCGCCTCCGTGCGCTCCCGAGCAGCTGTTTGTCGAACTTGGTGGCGTCGTTATAAAACTCAAACAGCTCGTCAAAAGAAGAGGTGGTGCTCCCTTCATCGCTCCGGTCATCCCAATCCTCCCGGCCTTGGTCCATTTTCCTACAGTGGTAGGCGCTGCTGCAGCAGGAGTCAATGAAGAACTCGTTGATGCCCCAGTACTCGATCTCCTGGCTGAAGGAGAAGATGCACAGCTCGGCCATGACATGCAGTCGTCCCGTGTTGTAGAAATTTAACACGTAAGGAAAGAGAGTCGGGTTTCTGTCGAAGTAAAACTCTTTCTCGGTGTCATCGTAGTCGTCGCACAGCTCCAGTATGGACTCTTTGGACTGACACTGGAGCAGACGCGCAAGTCTGGTTTCGGGGAACCGGGAGAGAGTGTCCGACTGGAGACGCCTCTTGAAGCCACCCACGTTGATGCGGATGGCAGCGTTTTCATCCATGTGAGCCCCGCAGCCCGGTTCCCCCAGAACCTGACCCGTCATGTCTGCAGAGAAGCACACACATAGACGCAAGAAAAGAAAGAGAAAGACGGTGAGCACAAAGAGAGACACGCACGATCAGAGAGAAAGAAAAGAACGCTCCAGTTTTACTCAAATAAATAAATCTCAAATAAAAGACAAAACCGATGCCCGTTTGTTGAACCATCTGTTTTCTAAAGATTGCAGTAAAGAGCGGTGATGTTTAGCCCTGACTTCTTTGACACAACGACACAAGTAAGAACTTACTTTAAAGTGCTGTCAGTTCACCGAGTCCTCCTACAAAAAGATTCTGCATTTCAACTCCAGTGATGGCATACTGCCGTTATGGGGCAAGTTGTGGCCCTATAATAAAGGAAGAGACCTTTGTCGTCCAGACAGGTGCGTCTTCGTCCAGCTGATTTTCAAAGCTTAGGCAGAGGAGATGGAAGCCTCTGTCAAAGGGAGTCGGCGCTTTGTCAAATGTGACAAATAATGTGGTGCTTCCAGGCAAAATGAAAGTGGCGTTTTTCTTCAAGTCTTGCTCTCGCTGGTAGTCCTCACACTGTACCTCCACTGCTTCAGCTACAGGTATCGGCTACATGTAACACAATGGTTCTGGGAGCCATAGGAACTGATACACGCCCTGGTCGCCGCTTTTGTTTGTGCGAGGGAATTCCTCTCCCTCATCCTCTCTTTCTCTCTCTTTTCTATCTGTTGCTGCGCAGCAACACGTATCTCTCTCTCTCTCTCTCTCTCTCTCTCTCGCTCTCTCTCTCTCTCTCTCTGCAACGCCCTCCCAAAGTGATCTCAGCATCATGGTGCTCAGGGGGCGAGGCACAGCTCCTGGAAGGAGAGGGAGTCACCAACCAGCCAGCACAAGGAAAGCATTCGGGCAGTGGGAGAGAAGGTGGCGCAGGGTTTAAAACAAGGGGAAATAAACTGCGATATGTTTCCAGTGACTGAAAAAGTGCAGCTTCTGGATGGACGTTTTCACAGTTTTTAATAAAATAATCATTTGCTTAAGCGCAATCAACTTTATGTTAAATGTTACAGTGAAGCCAGAAGGAATCAAACACACGTTTAATATTAGAAAAAATTGGGGGAAAACACGTCCACAAAAGAATGTTATAAGAAAGCAGACTGACTAAAGAAGAGGTTTTAGCAGCTACTCTGTTAAGGTGCACTCCAGTCATTTGGTGTTGCACTTCCATAAAGCTGAAGGACTCACAAGAGAAAGATTTTAAAGCTGAGTGGTCAAAATCTATACAGCACACGTCCAGAAAATTATATTTTTAATCCCTAACACCTGGGAATGACTCCCCAGAAACCTATAACCCATATGATATCATCAGGTTTTATTTTGTTGAACTTCACAAATCTCCTTAAGAGCTAACTAACAGATGTAATCTGCTCTTCTGAACCTGGAGTGAACTTTTAATATTAGAATAACATCAAGCTTGGCAGCAGAGAAGTGATAGAAGGTGTGAGAGTGTTTCAGAGGTATTAGAGTCGATAAGTTCTTTTTTTTCGTCTAGAGCTTAGATTACAATTTCATGTAAAATGTCACAATTGATTTTTGAGTCTTGTGTTCATTGATCAAACACATTTACGGTGATGCACTTTGGATCAATAGTATTGTGACGCCAGTGTTTTCTCATTCAAAACGATGAATTCACTAATCCTCGGTGTTCAACACGGACTTCCAGCAGCATCTCCACGATCTGAACCTCTTTTTATCAATTCACTGGCAACATCATTAACAAGCCTGTCTGGCAGAACATAAAGCCAGTGCTAAAGCTGCAGCCTTGCAGAGCAGCCTTGTTTTTATTGATTAAGCACTGAAGGCTTTGTTTCAAACATCCCAGAGTGTCTCATAAAGGTGATGCAGTATGACGCATGTAAATTGTTGATAATATCCAGGATCTGTGAGTTCATGGTCAGTATAGTTGCAGAAGAAAAAGATTGTGTGCTCTTGTAAATCTTTTCCATTTGAGAATTTGGCCTGTTTTCCATTCTAAGACCCCCTTTAAGTAGCTATGATAAAGGACTTACAGGACTACCACTCATGTATCCTGTTGAATGAGACTCACAATCAAAGCTTTAATATCAGCTGTTTCTCCCTGTGGCTGTACCACTGTGATGATTTCACTCTCTCCTCTCACTGACAACATTTACTGACCTTCTTGATCAAGCAGTTGGCCTGTGTTGCAATACAGTCCAGCTATAAGTTAGACATAAAGAGGAAAAAGGATGGTTCATTTCTAAATTTTTACTCCCTGACAAAAAGCACATTAATATTTCATTACGTTATTTTTCTCCCAACAATACATTTAAGCCTGTGATATTGCCTGTGTAGCCTGGGTCTTTACAGCTGTATCCACACTCCCCAAATCCTCTGTGTGGATGGTTTTAAGGCTTTAATGAAAAGTAACACCTATGCACTTCAGGTACTCCCACTTTGACAGGATTATACATCACGTCAGGGCCTCTCTTCTGCTCGCTAACACAGCAGATTTGTGGGATTTAGGAAGCTTAACAAAGGCCTTGGAAAACACAAAGCTCTCTGCTAATGAGAATATTGTAAAATTACAGATTATTAATGCCCCTCACATCTGGGATCAATCTGTGGTTTCATGGGGAAAATGTGCTCTGATTACATTTCAGAGTCTCTGATTATTTATCATTACATTTGTATATATTTCATTATATTTATACAATGTGTTACACACTGATTGGTCACAACCTGAAAACCATGCTGTGGTGGATGACACGGGTCAGCACGGGTAAGAGTTAATACTGGCTATGATTGACAGCTGTCAGAACCTCTGTGCCCACAAAGACCCCCGTCCACCACAACCTTTTAAAAACGTGGCTAATAGGTGTAGTCCCATAATTAATGTCATACCTTCACTATGGCAGTCACTGTGGAATATTTGGCCAGGGTTCAGATGTCTCCGCTCAGTGTGTCTGCCCTACCTGCTGGGAAATGCTCATTTTCCGGTCAGGATATCAGATTTAGGTGAAAATAATGAGTCTTCTCACTCTGCAAGCTCCATCAGTCCCAAATGGCTTCATTCAGGATGTCATTAGCGTAGGTGAAAAAGCTTGATGTTTGTAATTGAGAACGCCATCATGACATTGTTCAGGATTACTGAGGTGGTGCTTTTTGAATTATTTGTGCTAACCATCATCTGCAGATTATTATTCACTTTGTGATGAGCTGAGTTGCTATTGATTTCTTCTTCTCCCACATGGTTGCGTTTAATGCGCTGCTCTGTGGAGGAGGAACTATTCTTCATATCTTATTCTTCAAAAAGTCGCCTTAGATTTGCTTTCTTGTTGATGATGGGCCTTTTGTAAAAGAAATTATTTTCTTTCCATACAGTATGGACAACTGGTGATGGAAGATTTATTTGACCAAAAGTACTAATACATGTGTTGTACTCAATTACAAATAAAATATATAGCCAAGTAAAAATATATGAGTTATTCTATATTGTTACATGTGAGAACTAATCATCTACTGCATGTCTGAGTAGCATGTTAATGTTAATCAGCTGGTCTGGGTGGACCTAGTTTGGACTACTTTATATACATTTAGGTAGCTTAGCACATTTATTCTTAACCTAATGGTCCATCCCCTCCCAAGAGGTTTGAGATGAATCTGAGGAATTGTGAGATAATTAATGGGGTAAGAAAGAAAAAATAGTGTTGTGCTGCCCAAATGTGTTTTCAATGTTGCCTAAAATGTACTGTTTTGTGTATAATATTGGCTAATTTGATCTCTTTAGGTATAAAATAATTTTTTAAACCCCCTGAGAAGGTTTTGAGAGAAAATGCAACTTTGTTGGAACCACTAACAAGTCACAGACAACCACTGGCACAACCACACATTGCTTTTTGTAAGGGAAAATATGTCTTGAGCACAAAATCATGGAAATCCCTAATGAGTCAATAATTCTTTAAATCATCTTCTGCTGAACTGATGTTAAAGTCAATTATGGTTTACGCAGTAACTGACAAAAAAACCCTTCTACATGTTAAATCATCTTTTATTGCGCACGCTCTTGGCAGGCTTTCATTCACATCTCATATCTTTTGATGGAGACTTCTGCATGGCTGCAGTATAAATTTAATCATAAAATAATGATGGTTTTATTGTTGTGTCTCAGCCCTGACAGCCGGAGACTAGATAATAAATGTTGGTATCACTATCGCCTACATTTCAAGCTCTGACCTTAACTCATAAGAAACAAGCTAATGTGTTTGCCTAGGGAATATAATAATTCAGTTCGAACAAAATAAATTTGGTTTTACATTAATTGCATGATAAATGTGTTTATACTGTAGATTTCAAGAGGAACTTTGAGACTGGAGTTTTCTTTTCAAATATATCATGATTTCAATTTAAAACTTTCTACAATTATGTCCACATGGTTGAGAGGAGACATTAAGTCAGCCCCTTTGTTCCCTTTAGAAAGTCAAGATGACATTCTTCAGACTATTTGTAAGTAATACACTACAAGAGAGATAGAGGACAGGTTAGATAAAGTCTGGAAGGAGAGGACAGAATGAGAAAGATGAGAGATAGTAAGAGGAGGATGCAGATATCTCTCCTCTCTCCTTCAAAGCCTGAGGTGCAGGCTCAAGTAAGAGTGTGTAGGAGTTTTTTGTGTCATCTAAATCTGCTGCTCCCTATCTTTTGCTCTGCTGCATTTATCTCTCTCACTGTCTTTATGTGTCTCTCTTAATATTTTACATGCACTCTTTTCTTCCCTTCTGTCTCTCTTAGGCTCCAGTCTTTCTCCATTAGAGGTCAAGGTTCAACATCTTCATCCTTGACTGAAAACCTCCATGTGTCATCTGAAGCATCCCTGGGGAGAGGGCTCCATATCCCCGGGAAAATGCCATGGCCTTCTATCCATGACAAAAGCTGTCAGTCAAATGCCTGCGAGCACTGCTGGATAAACAGGCAGTCTCCTGAGAGACTTATAGAAATAGTAAGAAAATGGGTTTCTGTTTAGTCATGATATTCTGACATATGAAATAAAATGTGCCTTCATTCATCTCTGCTCTTCCCCTTCACGTCACCATAATCACATCAAACAGGTCTTGATTATAGTGGAAGAGAAATCAGACTGACTCAGGACAGAGCACAGAGGCAGCAGAAGCAGAATGAATACAGATGGAGAGTGGAGGCGCTGATTATCCAAATCCAGCTTTCACAGTTAAACTCAGTCTCAGTACAGTCATTTTTTTTGTGGCATATTAACAAATTATTAGTCCAGTGTCCATGTGGCTGGAATCACATCAAGATGAGCACTAATTGGCTTTGGCAGTGATGTGTAACAGTAGCAAGAGGGTGACCTAAATACAGAGGCAGCTCCGTGATAATAATTTGAACAATCACATTTTATACTAAAGGTAGAGTCTGCCCACAGAAGGAACTACTGTAGCGCTGCATTCATGGCTATGCAGGTTATTTTTGTGCTTCAACTTCATCTAGCTTTGACAGCCAGTTCTGACAGCTGGACCACTGTGTCCTTCAGATTCAATAGTTAGTGTTAACACATAGCACTGCGCTTTGACTGACTGTCGCTTACCCTCTGAGGGTGAAAGCACCGAGAAATTGTTGACCTCTCTTTTCACTTTCTTCTTTTTAATCTAGGTTGATGTTGTGTATCACATCCATCCATCTGCTGCATCCCTGGTGAATGAGAAGGGGAGTTAGAGTGGAGTAGATGGCGTGTTAGTATCAGAACCTCTGCACATCACACTTAATACTTCTTACTGGAAAGTCAATCAAAAGACCACAAAGAGGTGAAATTGAGAGGTTGGGGTCAGAAATCTCCTTATCTTATAACACAGTGCAGACATTGCTAATGTTGCATTACAGCTGGAAACTGTTGGTTTTTCTAATGGACAATCTACACAGTCATGTAGAGGCCCATTATCAGCACACATTAGTCACTTTTGCAATGTTAGCACAACCTCTATGCATTCGTGGAAAAATTTGCACACAAATTTTTGTAATAATGTAATAATACACTGACAAAGATACACACAGAGATTAAAAGAGACAGAACAGCAACAAGGACACAACAAATATACACAAAACATCCACAGAGAAATGTAAAAGATTTGTCACCACAAAAGTGACATGAAACAGTCTGGGTGTCTTAAGCCTATATGTGGGACAAGTGGAACTGTGCATGTCTGTGCCAAGGGGCCCTTAGAGTGGCATAGGGATGATTCACATGTTAGTGGGAGTATTTACTAAAAAAATATTACTCTGCATGTGAGGTCATCATCATCTGTCCAGGGCTGTAGTCTGTCTGGAGCAACTATTAATCAATATTTTACAATGAATAAACTATGTTACATTTTAAAATCTACACTTATTAGAGGCTCATATGCAAACTTCCTAGCAAAGGCACTTTGCCAGTTACTTATTCAAATTGCAGTGAAGCAACTAATTTTGTAGAGGTTTGTCATATTTCCACATTAATATTTATGTACCAATGAATATATGTATGAACACTGTCTGAAATGCATTTTTTAATATATATTTGTGTTGCTTTCTTCAGAAAATAAAATGTAGTTACCTGGTGGAAATACAAATGTAGATGTAGCTCTCAAACCAATACGTTTGTGTGACAGGAAAGGTTTTAATGTTGGAATGAAAGCAGCAGTTCCATCTGCACCAGATAATTTTGTTTATGTTGAGCACACCAGAACAAACAAGCATTCATTATTCATCTATTCACAAAAAGAGGGCTGGATCTGTAAGATCCCATAAAAGACAACCAAGCAATGTATTTCACTTCATCCCTTTGACAGAGGACATATCCACAGCTGGGCCCGTGCTGAATGGAAATCAGATTTCATCTTCTTGATGTGGTCATCTTTGTTTGTCACTGCTTATTAATGACGATCCATTTTTCATCCTCCTTTCATCTGCTGATGAGGTTTCCAACAGCTACAATAAGGAGTGGATGGAAATAAATTTGCGCATTCATACACATGAAACACCTGTTGTTTAGGTGAGAATTAGTCTAATAATTGGTCGGCCAGATTTTTCTGCCATTATGGGTTTACCCAGCAGGTGGCATCTTATTTAACAACATCTGGAGCACTGACACAGCCCACTCTACACACTTACTCAAAATGATTAATGACACAAATTAAATGGAGACTTTCTACTGGCTAAAAGGACCTTAGTTCTTGCACTCATCAAAGCCTACATCAGTCTGGGAACCAAAGAGCCAGGATGTTCCAAACTGACTTTCAAAGAAATTGGCTTTGTCTCGCTGCTTAGTGAAACACGCCCACGCAGACTCTAGTTTCTAAAAGGCAGGTGTCTAACCTGTGAATAAGCTGATACTTTTTGCATTAGACTCAGTTAAGTGGCATTTTGCTGCCGTGTTACCTTTTAATATTAGAATTTGTTATAATTCACACAATCACATTATCAATTTGATCACTGCACCACATCGGTGGAAGTTGTAAAAGAAGGTGCTTGGATTGGATTGTTCTTCTGTCCTCTTTAGCACAAGAATGAACTGGTTAGATTTTGGTGGTCAGAGATCAGAGGTCAAGGTCACTGTGAGCTCATGTCCGTCAATTGTTGTAAATCACAATGACTTGTAAGAATTTTCATTAAATTTGCCACAAACATCCACTCCAAACATCTAATCCATTGATTAGAATATGAGTCTGGGATGACACTCATGTAAACTGCATTTTAACTGCTTGGTGGAGGTATACAACTGTGACTGGATACTTTCAATTCAATATTTCTAGGTAACTTTAGTTAACCAAACTAGATTTCTCCCAAGGAGAGTAATGTATTCTCTAGCTATGTGTTAAGCTAAAACAAAAACACACTAACGACTAAAGTAAAAGTGTAGGTATTTGCCTAGAAAACACTCCACTACAAGTAGTAGTACCCTATAGTTTTTCTACTCAAGTAAAGATATTAAAATACATTATCTAAAATTTACAGACAGTACTTCACTACGAAAAACAGTGTATTTTAAATGTAGAAAGTGATGCTGTTGACATAAATGTTTAGACCAGATTAGTTTTACAAATTCTGAAAATGGTGAAATGAGGTAAAAATGTGCTGTTTACGGACTGTGGAACAAACAGGTGGAGCTGATTTGAACTTTTGTGACACAGGGTTAATCCATAAATGATACATCAGCTTTTTATTAATTTATAATAATTCTTATGAGAATCCAAAACTGCAAAAAGTAACTAGTAATCAATTGCTGAGTTTTTTCAGTTTCTCTGATTTGTAGTGGATTAAAAGTAACATAACATGGAAATCACCAGGTCGAGCACAAGTACCTCCAAACTGTACCTAAATACAATACCTGAGTAAATGTACTTAATTACTTAATACCTTAGGGTACCTTTGCTGCACTTCAGTTTCTTTCAATGTGAAGTAATTGTAAATAATTAAGTTCATCTTTAGAGCTGCATCTGTTTAGCAGACCTCTTTTAATTGCCACACCTGTTCTCATATGCTGCTTTAAAGTGCACCTTGTAATGTCGTACATTGCAGATTGTAAGAGAGTGAGTGATTTTAATCATTCAGACTATTGATATTATAATCACTTAAATGTAACCCACTTCTCAAAATAAACAAACAAATATACGATGCCAACCCCACCCCGACCTTTACATATATATATGTATATGTATATATGGGTTTAAATTTTGAAGCTCGTTTTACCGAGTGCACTCGAAATCATCACAAACTCCTCATCCGCCTGACAACAATGAGGAACTTTTCCCCTGAAGCGACAGGGACGTGGGATGCCTGAGATGGGATGAGGTGAAAAACAACGGACAAAGATGTGAAGAGAGTAAGAATTATAAGCTAGGAGAATATTATTTCTTTATTAATGCATGATAAAGAAAACATGGCCAATTCAAGTTCTCCACATGCGGCTCCTCGTATTGTGACCACTGTCACCGCTCAGGCTCACCGAGCTGAGATCCTGGAAAATCCACTCCGGGTAAGTTTCCTTAACTTTCAGATCAGACCACAAGTTTGGTTCAGATAAAGGGAGAAATACCGGAGGATGCATATATACATGCATGATGATAAAGTTATTACTTTAGAGTATGTGGAATATACTGCACAGTATGTTTAATAAGGTAAAAGTAAAGTGTTGGATTTGTTGACACTTATCCATCCAGGTATTAGATTAGTTATTTTAGGTCTAAATCCATATCTCAGAAGGCTTATAACACTTGGTTCATATTGGTTATGAATATAATGCATCCTAATGGATGGTGTATTTTACTTGCTTGCTGTGTGTGATATGTGATATTAATCAAGTAGAGTGTGTTTCAGTTGCTCAGCCTCACTGCGACACCCAGAGCTGCAGAGAAGAGATGAGTTTTTGTAAAATGACTTTCAGGAACTTTTTCCTCATTAAACTCCATTTGGAACAGGAAGTTACACACTAATAATCACAGGAAGATTCAGTTTAGTAGACTCTTAAAAGAAGCCAAACACCACTTCAGCCTGTAAAGCTTTTTGGTTAATGAGCACTCAGTGTGGATGAGGAAGTCAGACAGCACAGAGATCTATTAGTGTTGGCACCTGTCAGAACTATTTTCTAAAGTGATCCTGACTCAATCATTGTGTTGAAAGGCTTTTTCTTTATTTTGAACTTTGATTTGTAAAGTCTCTCTGTTTCTCTGTGTGAATTCACCAATGTCCAGCTATGTGCACGCACTGAAAGTCATCTGCCCTCCTACTCTTATGCAGACGTGCATTCTCCTCATGCTCTCTGCCCCTGTCAGTGTGTTTCTCATTTTCTGCCATGTTTCCTCTGTGTGACACTACCAGTGGGAGAAAGAGAGAGAGCAACAGAGGAGGAATGGGAGGCGTGAGCAATGAGTAATGGCTCATGGGTAGGCTGTGAGAGAATAGTTCTACTGTACGAGTCCTGAACAACTGGCTAATGGTCCCAGCTCCCTCTCTGTCCTAAGCTACCCACCATCCCAGAGAACATCCATACATCCAAAAGACAATATCTGTCTGTGTCACACTTTACTGCCTCCCAGACCTAAGTGTTTGGATTGGTGTGACTGCAAATGTGGATGTTATGGGAGTAGATTCTATCCCATTGGTTATGCCATTACCGATTGTTAACTGGTTCTAGTGCATGTACGCAGTTTATTGCGCACTGTGTTAGGACATGATCAAGAAGGCAGGTGGGGAGTGAGATGGGTCAGAGCCAATTGGAATGGGTAACATCGGGGTTTATGATCACAACTGAAACCCTTAAACCCTTAAAATGCGTCATGAGCCAAAATCTGAACCTGAAGCAGTTTTAAAGGGAGTGATGGAAGAAGTACTAAGATCCTTTATTTAAGTCACCATACTAATACAACAGGGTAAAAAAATACCTTGTTGTAAACATACACTGATTTCTCAGTTTTTGTTGAATTCTTATTATCAAACTCATAGTGTGTATATAGGTGTTTCTAATCTTTTGGCCACCTTATTTATATAAATAGGATCACATCTTTGGGAGTCTAAGCTATTTTTTAAATTCCCTGAGAATTTTCAAAAGGGGAAAAGTGTCTGTGGTGAAACATGAAAATGGACCAGGGATTAAGCAGGGACTTTATAACATTATAGAACCAAGCTTGTTATTGTCTCAGACTAGCAGTCACTGTATGCCTGAGTGGAAGAAGAAGTGAAGAAGCAGCACTTGTCCCTCTCATCAACACCACAGTGTTGCTGTTGAGCATGGCCCTTACCCTTAGTTGTTGCCGTGGTGCTGCTCAGTGGTCAGCAGGTCACACTGTGTTTGTCATGGGGAGTTTCCAAATGTGAATGTGTGTAACTGTATGAATATGATACTGTCCTGATCAAGAGCAGGGGCCTCTAGTGAAACCAATCTGAATAAATTAAGTTTAGTATAAATAAATGTAGTGTAGAATATTATTTTTTATCTCTGATTCATGACATTGATCTATTGGAACATTTCTCTGTGAAATGTAGTCAAAATTGAGTAAGTTTACTCATATATGTATTAGTTCAGTGTGGTATGTAGTCAGGCTTGTGGTTAATTTTAAACTGTTTTCATGCAGCATTTGCTGCCATAGCTTCTGTACTACTACAGACCACATCACAGTTTCCATAGGAAGCAAAGGAGGTGGGTGATGAAGACTGTAAAGCTAAAAATAACTGTTCAGCAGAAATACCTCTGCAACAAACTTGGCCACAATACTGAGTTATTATTTCAACTTTTTCTTTGTGATAACAGCAGCATTTTCATTTAGTTAGCAGTGGATATTCATGGTGCCCAAGGGATGAACATAGATACTTTGGTGCCCCCCTTGTGTAGTCATATTACCATCGTCAGGCGTTCAAGTTGTACAAGATATGTAAACATTTGACATTTGGAGTTTGACTGGAAACTATGCTGTATTGTCCATGCATACTGACAGTTTACTAAATGGGACTTTAAACATGTTTACAGGTTGTTGCCTTGATCACTGTCATGGCTTTGTGTTGGTCAACATGTAGTTTGAGGGAACATGGTAGCATACAGACGCTTTTCAGGAGTGTTGAAATTTACTGAAATTGATATTTGGGGCGACTGTCACTTAGGGGGTTGGGCAGTTGCCTACCAGTTGTAGGATCGGTGGTTCGATTCCCAGCTCCTCCTGTCATATGTCAAAGTGTCCTTGGGCAAGACACTGACACCCAAGTTGCCCCCGACAGTCAGCTGCAGCTGGCGGCTCTGCCATCGGTGTGAGAGAGAATAGGCGAATGTGAAGCAGTGTAGAAGCGCTTTGAGTACTGGTAAGGTAGACATATAGGTACACACCATTTTAATGGCAAAGCAATTAACATTATTTCATGTAGTTTAACATACAAATATAAATTGTCCTCCTATCTGGTGTCTGTCTGTCCGTCCATGTCTTTCTGTCTCTGTCAGTTTGTGTCTCTGAACTGACTGTCCTCATGGTTTATCTGTGCCCACCACCTCTGGGCAGAAACTGAAGGCCTTTGCCCAAAGGTCAGCCTGTCCGAGAGAGGGACAGATCCCCATTGTCAGTGAACACAATGGTCTACACTGTCTGTCTCTCTGTCTGTGGGCTAGTGTCCTAGCGAGGAGGATGAGTAGGGCCACTGCTGTCAGTCTCCCTGTTAGCTATCTGGTCCATTCAGTTTTCACTTATTCAGGCAGGCAACTTGCTGTTGGCGACCACTAAACATGCGCTGCAGATGGGCCAAAGTTTTGGTGTTCTCTTCTAATCCAGTGTGTGTAGGAGTTTTACATGTGGCTTTTTGAGGATGAGGATGATGATGATGTACCTAAAAGCATCAACTTTACAGTAAGAATGTGTTATAGGTAACACATGACCTGTAACAGAGTTACAAATGTAGAGAAGAAATACATGTGTGGGCATTTAGGCTCAGTGTCTTATAATTTACTCAGCACTATTCTGACTTTTGTAAAGTGTGTACCTTGAGGGTCAAAAACTTCCAGTGATAAATGACTAAAACTTAAATCTGTTATATCTTTGACTTTCATTTCAGAGAATAAGCAAAGCAGTTTAATAACCGTAGTTCTCCATCTCTGCAGAATAATTTACAATAATTTCACCACAAGGCGTTAGACAAAATTTAGCACGGCTGATCATGTGTTGATGATGAATGTGCTCAAGCAGTGCACGGTTTGTACTAGTTTTTGCATTTGTTGATATTGATATTCACACTGGCTCAGCTGCAGTTTAGACTCTTTTTATCTGTTGTCAGGTTAAAGAACTAAATTACCTTCTCAGACTCTCACAGTAGTTTGTTGTTACTTTAAACTCCAGCAGCTGCATGAAAGACTTAACTATGCTGTTCAGAGTCACCATCATTGTGTGTTGTTTGCCTGTTAAGCCTTTGGTTCATTGGTGACGTTTTATGCAACCGAGTCCTTTGTAACAAATGAAGTAAATTTTTACAAGCTTACAGAAAGTCATCAGTCAGCTTTCTCATGTCGCTGTGCTGGACTAACCCTACAATTACAGAAGACCTCATCAAATGCACATCTTCTTTAGCAGTAGATGTTGTCCTTTTTGAAACTGAACAGATATCCTGAAAGGGGTCATTAAGACCGATAAACAGTTACAGTTTATTACTGATGAATTTGTCTAAGGTTATCTGCCATTGTTGCAAACTAAAACGAGACAGAAAGAAAACATTTTTTTTTTCAAAATGATTTAATTAGTGTCTTTTTCCTAATTACATCAAACCTGTTTCACGTGTTCAGTATTTCACTGTTCTTTGTGTAAGTCATCTTTTTAATGGATATATTATCAAGATGATCATGTCTGTTGTAAAGTCCATTAAAGGTGGGGTTCTCAGAATGATAGTTAGTAGTTAGGTTTTTGAATAGATTTAGTAACACAAATTACTGCATAATCCTAAGAACCTCTTAGTATGGTCATCAAAATGGAGTATAATGTAGTTAATATACAGCTGCACCAGTGCCATAACATAAATTCATAAATACAATAAAGCACCACTAAATACAACTCCAGTACTAGTGTATCACTTGAGTAATTATGCATAAAGAGTTTATGGTGCGGCACAGTGGTGTAGTGGCTAGTGCCTCACAGCTACAGTAGAAGGGCCTCGGTTTGAATGAAGGACTTCCACTTGGTGAGTATTTTTGCACTATTGTTTTGCCAGTTTTGCTAAGCACCACTGATATATATCTGTTTTACACAAATGTTTACAAAATACATAGATAGATCAAGCACTGATACCAAAAACCCAAACCGAGAGCAGGTGTTCTGTTTGCTAATTAACTGTCTGTGAACTCAGACAGTGTCTTGTCTTCTTGTTGAGGGACTCTATCCTACTAAATGCATCAGTACAGTGCAACATGGGGACCTTTGTGTTGTTAAGTCTCCTGCTTTTCTTCACATAATGTTTGTAGTGTGTAATGTTTGCTAAGTAAGCCAACAAGCCAAAGGCACTCCCAGTGTATCAGCCTCGCCTGCCTCAACTGCTTTGTTTGCTCTTCCTGTGACAGGAAAACTCTTTCTTTCTCTCTGTCCTGTTTCCTTTCCTTCACTCTCTCTTGAGTAGATTTGTGTCCCTCTGTGAGTAGAGCATTAGGCTCCTGCTGTCTGGGTGAGGTGCTTGCAAATGCATGCACTCAATCTTTTTGCCAACACGAGGCAACAAACAAACAAAAAGAATAACTTCCTGTAATTAGGTTGAATTCACTTCCTGACAATCTGAATATCGAATGTGAACTCATCCAGTAAAAAAGTGAGATGAATGTCTTCATATTTCAACCTGGCTCCTCCCTGTATTAACCAGCAGCCACGCTGTGGGCTCAGTAACACCAAAGCGGCGGAACCACTTACACTCTGTCCTGTAAAGCTTCACAAGGTTATTGATGTTGGTTTAGTGAACAGAGCACAGCCGGCCTGAAGGATGACGCCGTCTGTCTGATCATGAATTACCACCAGAGCTGTAGTCATCTATTATACAGTTAGCCCACCACTCTGTCTGTCTGCTCCTTCGTTTGAGGATAAAGTCTATCACTGCACACCCACACTCACCAACATTTTCACCTTCATATAACATCAGTCCCGTAGGAATATCTTCACTGAGCCGCCCGTCTGCTCCTCACCACATTTTACATCCTGTTTACCTCCGATACACCACAATCATCACACACAGTCCTGTTTTACCTCTGGGTCAGTGGGCTAATCAAACTTGTCATGGAGAATGTGGAGCAGAAGTTAAAGACAAGATAGAGGCAGACTGTGAAACAGAGGAGAGAACTGGACTGTGTGTGGTGGATTTGAATTGAAAATCCAATTTGGTTTGAATTTTTTATCAGCTTGGCCAGGAAATGATGAGGTTGAGTGATGCAATAAAGAGTCTCCTCCTCGCTTTTCCCACTTTTGGCACCACATTGTAGAAATAGAGTCACTAAACAGGCACATATATGAAAAATGTATGAGAAACGTAGTTGGATAATTTGACCATCTTTGTCAGTTTGAATAATCAGTGCTGCCAGTCCAAGTCCAAACCTGAGACTTTTCATTTCTAAACAATATTGGGCAGTAGAATGTGAAGTAACTGTGGCTAAAAATCCTGGTGGTTATTTTTAAACTTATCACTTTTCACATTTTGATTTTTCTGTGGCTCCACTGTTTTTATTCACACAGCAACCACAGCAGAGTTCTATGAATAGAAATGCCACTTTACACACTTTGCTCTACAGATTTTGCTTTTGCCCTATCGTGCCACCATGGAGTTGACAGTTAGACCCCAATTGTGCAGTCCTGCTTAGAGTGGGCTGCATGTCCATATTATCTTTTCCTGGTATTAGACGTATCTCACGATCAGTGTCGGGCTTGTTACTCTAACTGTTATATATGGTCTTAATTATTACTCGTTACTCTTTTTGCCATTATTATTACTTATTATTCTCTGTCAAAAGTAACATTACGCTACTTATTATATCACTTTTCCGTTATACCCACAAATTGGTAATTGCTATGTAATTAAAATTGAATTAATCTGTTCACTATGTAAAATTATAGTTCATAGCTTTCATGTAATTGTGATAGTCTTACTTTTTCTACATTGGTGGCATTTCTA
Source organism: Helostoma temminkii (assembly GCA_900302695.1). Taxonomy (NCBI): domain Eukaryota; kingdom Metazoa; phylum Chordata; class Actinopteri; order Anabantiformes; family Helostomatidae; genus Helostoma; species Helostoma temminkii. The sequence continues at coordinate 107,598 of OMLM01010138.1, read as the reverse complement.
TTGGTTTGTCCCTTGGCAGCACACTAATATACCATGTAGATATAAAAAGTGAATTCTGTGCTAAAGAAACTGCAACAGACACTAATAAAACCATAATTATGAATACTATATTCAATTTCTGCTAATAAATCCCTATAAATTTTACACACTGCACCTTTAAGTGAAAGAAAAGAGCACTCATTCACAGGTTAATTATCATGAACATGGTAAACTTTATTCCTGCTGAATA
>OMLM01010138.1:74031-107349 GCA_900302695.1 Helostoma temminkii | reverse complement strand
CATAATAATTATTATTAATAATAATTATTATTAATTATGACCTGAGGTATATTAAACAGTTCAGTTCATTAGATTATCCCTTTTGTTTCACTTAAAGAACTGTAAAAGACAAACCTTTGTTTTTATAGCATTTCTACTGTTTGTGGTTACACTGATTATGTTGACGGAAAATGTAGTGAATTGATATTGTATTGCTACAACAGAAGTGGATATAAGTCACATAGATATCTCACCTAGACACATAGAAGTCTGAGTTCTTAAGGAAGTGCAAATATTGATTTAGTTGATCTGAGATCATGAGTCGGTGTGAGAGTGACTGTGGTTATCCTTGTGTGTCTTCATGCTTGGCAGGCAGCAGTGAAAATAAAGGATTGTTAAACATTATTAAATTACATTTTGTATATATAAATGAAGAAAATACCCTATGGTTAGTGTTTTCTATGAAGATCAGTAGGAAGTACACTGTAGCACTATAGTTCTGTAGCTGGGATTGCAGATGTTTAAGTGCTCAGTTCCAATCTGTGATATGAGATACCTGCAGACCCCACGAATGCTGCTGGTCTCATTAAAAGAGAGGTTATTAAACTGTGTTCTGTAGAAGAGTACCGTCATCTTTTCTTCTGCTTCTCTGTAGTTTCTGAGGCTGACAGAAAGAGCAAGGGTCATGGCTGTTTTTCTTGCCCGGAGAATGTGCTTTGGTTTTTGCTTAATGGCTTAAAGAATAAGCTGTAATGACAGCTCTAAGCCTGTCAGTGTGGTGAAGAGATGTTCTTTGATATTTTCACTGACCGTGTGTAATAATATGCTCTGACAGAGCGATAGAGTGATAGTGATCGGCTGCTGTGTTTGGAGACCAAACAAATTAATTTACACTTTCATTCATTCTGGTATCATTTGACCACAGAGTGATCTCACTGTCACGCACTATATCAGATATTACTGATAATAACCCATTCCCTTCTCCCCATCTTCCATCTCACTTCTCTCTCTTGCTTCACTACGTATCCCGGTGTTTTACCTCTCATCACTCTCTCTCATAATGCTCTTTCAAGGGATAAACACTTGGATATGCTTGGCTGTTACTTATTTTACAGCGATTGAGTTTCTTTGTTTAGGTGTTCATCATTCATGTTCCTCCCCCACTGTGTGCTCTCATTTCTTTGTAAACTTTGCCCACCCACAGCCACCGGTATGTTTATGACCTAAAATTAAATTTCCTCTTGGCAATAATTTTCCAAGCGTGTGGGGGGGAAGCATCCTGCCATATTGTTGAAACATTTAAAGAGAGTACAAAACGTTTTTTTCCTCCCATCACTTACGCACCAATTGTGCATTCCTTCTGAGAGTTGGATACAGATGCCCATATTACTTTTCTTTGGTTTTAGAAGGATCTAATGACCCTGTGAAATGTATGTATGTTTTCTGAAAAGAATGACAGAGTCGTGTGGTATGAGGCACTTTGGAGAAGCATGTTTTGACAGAGCTTTACATATGTTTTGATCTAGCAATGTCAGAAACAGCTATTTGATGGATTACTAATAGTTTATCTGCAAAAATAATGACATTCCCTCAGGCCCAGCTATAGTTTCTGTGCTGTAATTAAGAAAGGGGGCCACACTGATATCTAAATGTTGTCTTGAGCATATTATGAGCGTATTAACATAAAAGCACCTTAAATTAGGATGTCATGTGATGTTAGCATTTGTACAGCCTTACAGAGTCACTAGCATGCCCGTAGACTCATACAATTGCTATTCATTAAAGTAGCTTCATCAGTCTGAGGAAAGCTGCTTAAACATCACAACCTTTATCTTTTCTTGTCTCCCCAGAAAAATCAAGACAATTTCACACATTCAAGGGGAAGGCCATAGTTAATGACCTATTTTAATGGGTGTAGGAGGGGTCGTCAGTGGTGTGACGATTACATTTACAAAAACATTGTTCACCTAACAAAACTGTTCAGGGCAGGTGTGAAGGACTAACCCTTACCCTGACCTGGAGGAAAAAGTTGTGGTTTTCAACCAACTTTTCTCAGGCTGATGAAGCTCGTCGGATAAGTAGTGAAATGCTTCAGCCCAAGAATAATTCCAGTTGCTACAACTTAACTACCAGATACGAATGCATTACTAGAAATGAGCAAAAACAACACAACAAACATGAGCCATTTGCAGAGCCATGATGAAACCACCACATCTAACCTAAAGGAACAGTGAGTGAGACACTTTCCCACATTACCGGTGTCCATTTACGGTACATTCTCAATTACTAACAAGCTGCATATGCATCGTGTCCAGATTGCTTGTGTGAACCACTATACGCGCTGAGCGTTGTGAGGTGTCATATATCATGGGAGAACTAAGAGAGTGAGGTGTTTCTGGTAATGTGTATTGAACCCTATCCCGACCCTAAAGCTGATTCTACTGTTAATTCTCTTAACTATCAAATCTATTTGAAGTAATGAGGACAGATCAAAATGTGCTCACAACAATGGTATCAAAACAAAATTTGTTGAACATCTACATAAAGACATGCACTCACAGAGCACCAATAGAACAATTCTCCCTGTGGTTGCCATGGAAGTGACAGATGTGACAGCTGGATGGAAGGCTTGCAGGGAGCGTTATGGGGTGTTTAGAACTGTTGTGTGAGAAGTGGAGCATCACCCAATCTTCTCTCTGTTTACTGTTTGTTTCCACAGACCTATCTCCTGGGAATCATCATCTCTATATGTGGGAATATCCTCATCAGCGTTTCACTCAACATACAGGTAGGAAACGCTTGAATCAAGCTGACAGCAGCCACACTGCTTACAGACATATAGACTTGTTTTCCTGCTTTACTGCCTTTAGCAAAAACTGTGTGTTCATTATGGTTTTAGTGAGCATGCTTAAATGTGATCTGCTAAAATGTTCACAGCAGCAATTGTTCTCCAGATTGAAGAAATGTCTATTTCACTTTAATAAAGAAGAAGAAAATAATAGTATGATTGTTATTAGCAATGCAGTTGCCAAATTACAGTATGTACTGTAATCAAACACCACACAAACAAAAACAAACAAAAGCTTTTGCACTTTGCGTATGGAACTGAAATTAAACCCAGTGATGCTCTAAAAATGTCTTTTTGTGTGGCACAGTGGTGTAGTGATTAGCACTGTCACCGCAGAGCTAGAGGGGCCTGGGTTGGAATCCACAAGCCGGCCAGGTGACTCTCTGTGTGGAGTTTGCATCTTCTCCCCTAGTCTGCTTGGATATTCTCCCAGTAACTACAAGCATGTAGCCTCTAGCATTTTAGACCATAGTCTCTGAAGTCCCTCATTCATCAGACTCCTTTAGAGAGCCCTTAGAGACTACTGTCTAAAACATTAGCAGTCTCCAATTATCAATGTGATTTTAATAACACACAATTAAGTGATTCACCAATATACCAAAATAGTATCGCTTGCTCAGTTACATTCTGTCAGCAAATGGAAACTCCTTTGATGCTGCTGCTATAATTTGGGATACTGTGGCACTGGTGTGCAGGTTATGTAAGACGCATGGAGAGGCTGAGGCACACTTAGCTACATATAAATGTTAAAAAAGGATGATAACAATTGTTTATTAGGCAGTGTTAGTTTACATAGATAGAACTGGTAATGATTATGAAGTACACATTTGCATATGCTTGTACAACTTCCCACCTCATTGATTTGCCTTAATTGGTGTCATCCTTCTTCTCAGATGAAATGCTAATCAGCAGAGAGCATCGTGTTTCTTTCTGTAATGCTGTATTATCTCTTATTGTACTGTGTTTGTGAACCTGGCTGTCTAAGTTATTAATATCTGTGTGGACTATGTTTGATTTTGTTATGTGCAGCTCTCTAGTTATGGGATCCACATAATCTCAGTGATGCCTCAGGCTGTGTTCCCTCTCTGTCCTCTCTCTCTATCTCTCTGACAGAAATATGCCCATGTCCGTCAGTCCCAGCGTGGCTCCAAACCTTACTACACCTCCGTGATGTGGTGGTGCGGTGTGCTGCTCATGGGTGTTGGGGAACTGGGGAACTTTGCTGCCTATGGCTTTGCCCCAGCATCGCTCATAGCCCCACTGGGCTGTGTGTCTGTCATAGGTAAGTGCAACTTATCTTATACATTATCCACGCATGAAGGCTAGAGGAAAGGTTAGCTCCTCGGGGAACAACAGGCAGGGTTGTCAAATTAAGTTTACTCTTTTCTTGCCAAGCATTTTATTCACAATAGAACATAGAAAACATCAAATATTTTCAATTGGTGAAAGGCCTGGACTGGACTCTTCTGCTATGAAGCCACGATGTTGCCATAGACGCAGTATGTGGTTTCCTGCTGAAATATGCAAGGCCTGCCCTGAAAAGGATGACATTGTCTGGATGGGAGTATATGAACTTTAATGACATCCCATTCTTAATCCATAGGGTTTCATAGCAGTGTCAACACTTCTTGGATGGCTTTCCACAGGGTTTAGGAGTGTGTTTATGGGAATTTTTGACCATTCCTCTAGGAGTGCTTTTGTGAAGCACTGATGTTGGGCGAGAAGGTGTGGTTCGCAGTCTCCACTCTAATTCATCCCAAAGGTATTCTATGGAGTGAAGGTCAGGACTCTGTGCAGGCCAGTCAAGTTTCCTCACACTAAACTCGCTCATCCACGTCTTTTATGGAAATCATTGAATTCAGCGCACAAAGCATCAGGTGCCTTTCCAGATGTGCGCATTCCATAGGCACTAATGCAAACACAGGCAATCAGAAATGCAGGCTTTTAAAGCTGAGTGCTAATAACAAGCTGGGTCCCCCTCCTCTGTAGTCCAGTAGACACTGTGACCATGGTTTCCAAAAAGAATAAAAAACTTTCAACTTGTCTGACCACACAACAGTTCATATCTGTTCATATATGGCTTCTTCTTTGCACAATGGAGCTTTAACTCACATGTTTGGATGGCTTGGTGAACTGTGTCCACAGACAGTGATTTCTAGAACGATTCCTGAGCCCATGCAGTGATGTCCATCACAGAATCGTGTCTGTTTTTAATACAGTGCTGTCTGAGAGCTCCAGGATGCAATTTTACATTGAGGAACATTATTCTGAAATCGTTGACGATTTGTAGACACAGCTTTTCAGATTGGGGAACCTCTATCCATGTTTACTTCTGATAGACTCTGACTGTCTAAGATGCTCGTTTTATACCCAGTCATGTAACTGATCTGTTGCCAATTAACCTAATTAGTTGCAAAATGTTCTTCCAATCCTTTCTTGTTTGTAACACTTGCTTTTCCAGGCTTTTGTTGCCTCCACCCATCTTTTTTGAGACTGTGTTGCTGCCTTCAATTTCACAATTAACCCTTTTTTTTCCTACAATGGTACATTTTCTCCTATTTCTACGTATAACAATGAACTGCATTAGTCTAATTCTGTGTCTCTTTTATGTATTTCACAATTACACATTTAGCATTCACCTCACTTGAATGGCTAACAGGTCTTCATTTCATTCAGTGGAATCACACAGACACATGCACATGAAATTGAACTTCCATCTACTGCCAGAAGTCATATTTTTGTCCAGTCTTAAATTTCTGGTTTATATCCAAGAACCTGGACCTAGAAGAAAAATATGAAAATTTCCACTACTCAAATTCAAGGAGTCCCGATTATTTCTGAAATTATTAAGTGTAGCTCAATCCAGAAATGATCATTTTTATAGCCCATAGTGTGAACTAAAGCTGTTGTGAGCTGGACTGGATTCATTAGCCATTGAAAACAAAGCCTGCCTGTTTGCTACAGCTGGCAGCTGCTCAGTGCAAACACTCTAAATAGAGGTTAAATATTGAACGAGTTCACTTCTTACCTCCCACCACTCATCACTCACTGTGCTGGAGGTGTCGGCGAGTCGTGGATATTAATGACAGTTATTACCCCAACACATCAAATGGTTTTCCTGCAGTCACGTCTCGCAAGTGAATAAATGGTTAGAATAAAGCACTGAGTGAAACCACAGATTTTGTTTAAAAGGCTGCAGGTCATTGTAGTTTTGCGTGATGTTGCTCTTACTTCATTGAGAAGTTACTTTATAAAAAAGCTTTAAACCACAATAGCAGGACCGCAGGATTATGGACTACTGAGAGCAGTGTCCCTTAAAGCTACATGCATTTACAATTGTTCTCATTTTACTATCCAAACATTGATTGCGTTTATAATATGCAGCTGAACCATGTCTCAAAGATGAAGAATTAATGAAGGCAAAGATGAAGAGATAAACGGGGGGTAAAGGAGAGGAAGATGTTACAGCCGTGACACAGTCTGTCCTCCTCCGAGTTAATAAGTGGAGCTGAAAATGTGCAGGTTGTTGGCTGTCATCGTGACTCCACCTCTCACCTTGTGCTGACTCACACTGTACCCAAATGAGAAAACAAACATGCATACACACATGTAAATGCTTGCATAACTGTAGCAGTGTGTGCATGAACACCCAGGTCAGACTGTAAGTTAAAACACAGCCCTTCTGTGGTGCTGTTGTCCGTTTTTCAAGAGTCATGTTGTAGGCTCACGAGGGGGGGGGTGTACAGCAGGAGGGTAGAAGGGGAGAGGAGGGAGAAGATATGAATGGGATACGACAACATGTGGATATACTGCACCGTAGCAGAGGAGGGAAAGGACAGGAGAGGAGAGCTGATGATGCTGCTGTCATCCACTTGTCACTCCAACGCTCCATGGAGAGCAATTACGTCTGTCCTCGTCCACGGAGCTCACTGGTCTCCATTAGAAATGGCAGCAGCTCTGTGTTGGAAGCAATGTGATCACATGCAGAAGGGAAGGGGAGGGAGGCTAGCATGGTGCAAATAAACACAAATCTGATTCACATGCTGCATCAGCATCACTCCTGCTTGTCCCAGGAGCTCTTTGGTTGCAACTGAGAAATGTAAAATTGTAACTGTAAAATCATGATAAAAGTAGTTACACCATTTGGCAAAGTTTTGTTTGTACTGTACAGCATCTTTGACCACATTAATCTGTTGTTCAGATGCTTTCCATTGTTATTCCATTCAAGAGGTTGTTGCACTTGTTACATTTGACGAGATGACAGCCAGACTTTCACTGCTTTTATCTGTCAGATCCAAGTGGTGGAGGAATGCTTGACACGGTGTGTTTTCCCACAGGGAGGTTCCCATTACTACACATCTGAGAAAGAGCATGTAGAGGGCAGTACTGATCTCATACACATACACACCTCTGTAAACACACAGGGGTTATAGAACTGTGTACCCCACAGGTTCCTCTTGCCACATTTTTCATTTTATCAAGCCGTGTGAATCTCACTTTGTATGGAGTTGCTATGGTTACTTGTTGGATCCAGCTGGTCCCAGAGGCAATGAAGGAGTCCTAAATGTGTATGCGAACATGCTCGCAGTATGAAATATTTAGCAATTGACTGTTTCATCAGAATTCCAACGAGAGTCTTTATAAACTTCCAATATGACAGTAATGTTCCCAATAATGTCGCGTTGTGCGCATCAATTTCAGAGTCGTCTCAAAGACAGTGCATCAGAATCGTATTGTAAACAGTTACAACTATACTTATTTATAGTAAGACCATCCATGGGGTTTGGTTTATTACTGCTACTGGAAAGCAATATAATATTTAATATTTGCAAAAACAAACTGCAGTCCTTCAGTCAGTGCACAACATCCTGAGAACGTGACGCGATACCACACCACAATAATCCCATGCATGACAAGCTGTCTCTGACATATTGAGCTGTTTATGCTCGGTAGCTAATCTCTTTATGATGGTGACGCAGCCTATAAACAAACTCAACCTGCCTGTCTTTTTCATTTCAGTATTTTTTAGCTTTTTTTTTTTTCTTTTGATTAGATTGCTCTGTCTCTGTCTGAGTGCCATGACGTGTACGCCCGTCTGGCTGGCAGTGGCTCACCTCAGTCAAGTCCAAAATCTCCAGCAAACACATCTGCTACAGCTGAAATATCTCTGGGAGTACATAACAACATCACTCCAAAAAACGATAAAATTTGTTGCTCAGTTGTTACTTAAGTGTTGGGGAACCTCCAACATGGCAGCCGCTGTGTATTACTTAAAACCAACCTGCCTTCCTGTCAGTCTGTCCACTGCCTGTTTGTCTTCTAGTTAGATTTTTTAGATTCAGTTGCCATACACATCCTCCTGTCTTACTGTGACAGCCAAGTGCTGTATGTTTATTCATCTCCCTCAGTGCAAAGCACATCCCATCTACTGAAACATTAAGAAGACTAATCTGAGGCTGAGCTCATGTGAAACCGATTGCTTTTCAGCGTCAAAGTTTTCGACAGCAATATTGATGAATGTGTTCATGAAAAGTGTGGCATGGAATAGCATCTCGCTGTAATGTGATGCTAGTGTTATGAAGCCCTAATGAGTTCCATTTATCTAAGCATGCAGACAGATTTTATTGTGCTGATCAATATAAACATGCCAAGTGCTCTGTGTGTGTGTATATCAAGTGTATATGTCTATTCATGTGGACATGCATTTAAACAATATATCCATGTATAGCATCACTGATATTGGTCATAGTGTGTGTTTGTGTAATTGCATATAGTTTGTGTGTACATAGGATATATATGAGAAATGAGAATAATATTCTTCACATTGCGTATTGGCTGATTAATCCTCATCCTATTACAGTAAACATGTTTATAGCTCGCAGTGTGGTCTTTTTGCAATGCTACTGATGTAATTATTTTTATCAGTCAGTATTCAGTGAAGTATCAGACCTTGCTTGTGATTAAGCCAACTTGTTGCATCAAAAAATAAATTGGTGCAGAATATGAGGTTAGAGTAATCCAATAATATTGTAATTGTCAGGAGATAAGAATTGATAGTGACGAACAGAGAGCATGTAGGCATTCAGTCTACATTATGAATTATACTATGCCTTTTAAGAATATATATAAACAGAACTCAGTTATTAACTAACAGGAATATATTTTTTCTTCCCAGCCAGCGCTGTCATATCTGTGGTTTTCCTCAAGGAGACAGTGCGGGTCTCTGACATTGTTGGTAAGCAAAAGCTCTCATGGATCACAGCACGAGATACATTTATTGGAATTTGTCTTATGTACACCACCACACTGTATTTTAAATGAAATACCCAACATGCAAGCAAAGTCTAGACTTTCAGCTTTAATTAGTTTAACTGTTGATATTCATATTACACCTGTGCAATATTCATATACCAACTTGGTTTTACAATGTACATTTTCAGCACTGCTATCCAGTAATATCCATATACTGTACATACTCACGCTGCTTTAACCGTATACTGTACTTACATGTATATATTTTATTTAGTACTGTACTATTTGTACTATTAGGTTTTTTTTGTTTATTTATCTCATACTGTGCCAGTTTAGTCTTTAGTCTTTAATTAAGGCCCTTTGGTCAGACTATCTTTCTGACATTCTAGTGTACTTAAGCTGTTGTAAAAATGCAATTTCCCCATTGTGGGACTGACAGAACATAAAAATCAAAAAGATCACCTTTAATACTTGGGTGAAAATCCTTTGCAGTCGATGACTGGACTTGACCAAATACTGCGTTTCCTCCTTCCGGATAAAGTCACATCTTCAGTTTATTAACTTATCAAACTGACTTCACAGATGATGTTAATATGAAGAGAAATTCTGTGGATAAGGGAATCTTTCTGTTGGGCTAAAGACATAGCCTATTCAACAGATCTACCTTATTATTATGTTATTGTTTCTGAAAATCTATTGATGGTCAGAGCACTTTATAAAGTGAGCACAATTGTACTGGTGGTCACAGTAATGATCATTACAGCTGCTAAATTCATATCAGCACCACACAGCTCTGCATGTTGTTATTTCTCTGGATACATCATCAGCAAATGTTGCCAGTTTTGTTATTGTTAGAACATTTAATTGCACAAATGTTGTATTTATAAAGACAGGAATCACTGAGAGCATACTCTCAGCAGTAGCCTTTGCAAACAACAAACTAAACAAAAAACAAAAAAAATTTAAAAATTATAATAACAAATCGGTTACATTTAGGGCTTGTAGGTATCTTTCAAACAATAAGGTAATTAGTGAGTTTATCCAGGAGTATTACCCACAGTATACAGTGTGGATTTTTAAAGTCACGTCAGAATTTCTAAATGAAGTCTGAATGTGATATAGGAGGTGTATGAGATTCAGCAACAGTAGTCACAGCTGGCAGATATGTAGACTATGAACTGAAGATGCTTCTTTATCAACTCAATGTAATATATAGTCACACATGAAAAAACTAATTTGTAGTGCAAGATGGTGAACATGACCCTTGATTCTACTTAGATCCAGACCAGTTTTAATACTGAAGAAAAACATGCTGCAGTATAAGAAACATGCTCTGTTGTGTCTGCATATGTGTATAATATCAGTGATAGCACAGCAGCAGAAAACTGTTACAGTAATTTCACCAGTCTCTCTGTCTTTCTTCAATAGGTGGCACACTGGCAATAACAGGAACCTATCTCCTGGTGACCTTTGCCCCGCACAATTCTACACACATCACAGCCCACCTGGTGCAGTATTATGCCGTCAGCTGGCACTTCCTGCTTTACCTTGTACGTAATTTTTTTGAGTACACTTATATACTTTGTGTAGTACTATATGTACGTGTAACTATGTTTCCCTGGAGCTACTGTTTATGAGTTCCCATCATTCCTGTCTTGCTCTTAGTTAACTTATCTCAACCTCTTCACCTCTTCCACCTCCCAGGCAAAAAGATTACCTTAACAGCTTTCTGTCAAAACACAATTGCTGGAACATCTGAACTCACAATGATGTAATTAATCCTTTGTACCTATGAAAGATCTCCTGCTCTACTAACTCATAGATGAGCTCAGCTTTCTCCCTTATAACTAAGACTGTCTATGTGTTTGCACTCGGCATTAAAAAACACACACCTCATGGTCTGTGAGTGCGTTAACACTCACTCATGTGCTCTCCTACACCATTTTTACCTCAGGCAGCAATAGCATAAACATAGCTGTTACCATAGTGATGGTATAGAGCAAAGTACAAACTAAAACAAAGCAATTTCCTCTAAAGCTACTCATCAAAAAATGTAAATGTTAGCTCTGGGTGTGAACACAAGCCATAGTCGAAAGTCTGCCACAGATGGTATGTTTCTGGTGTAGAAAGTCATGTAATTTCTTAATCAGGAAAATTGTAATATCCCCCAATATGAACACATATTTGTCCAAATCCTTAATATTCCCTAAACTGTTTGGGGAGTGACTAATTATCTGCACATAATCCATAAAAACAAGCAGAATTGAATCTAAAAGGATAACAGCTCATCAGGGGTGCTAGCCAGTGGTATAAAGAGTGAATGTGTGTCGTGGGTAGCAGTACCATCATTATTCAGGGCTCAGCATTTCTCTCAACCATATTTCACATTCCACTCCTCTGCCTGAACTGATGCAAACACACCAAGAGACAAAAATATGTTAGGAAAATACAGATGTGTGAATAAACTGATTTTTTTTTTTTTTTTTAAATTGAGATGCTCTGTGCTGTTTTCCATAGTATAGTAAATACTCCCCAGCTTGCACAGGAACAAATATGAGATTAAATTGAGGTGGTGATTAATCAGAGGAAAATGAAATATGCATCAGTGTCTCTCATCATTTCCAGAGGACACATTGTTATCAAATGATTTCATTTGAAAAGAACTCAGTGTAATTCAGCGTGTCTTTTTGTAACTCATGTCTTTCTAAATCCACTTCTGAAAAGATTAATGAAATCTTCAAATACACCCTCTGTTCACTATATTTCTAAAGACACTTGCAGACATTTAAAGGTCAGATATCCTGTTTTTCCTAAATCCTCCTTCTGTACTGCTTTCCCATTCTCCAACCCATTAAAGTTCTGTGGTGTTCTATCAGACATCCCTGAACAGTTGGACGCTATTGGACTCACAAGGACAGCCTCAGGCCTTTCTCATTAAAGACCAGATATTAATTTCATTTTTCTGCCATGGTCATTTGTTTCAATTACCGTGAGCTGCTCGCTGCCCGCATGCACCAATTTGTTGTATGGATAAAACGGTCAGAGCAATTCAGATTACAATTTTCTGTGCGAAGTTTGAGAAATTGGAGCCTGATGATTTGTGTAACTCATCTCACTCAACAGTTTATAGAGGTCGTCATCTTTTGCATCCTGCTCTATCTGTACAAGAGGAGGAATGTGAAGCACATTGTCGTTGTGATGCTGCTGGTGGCCCTGCTCGGTATGAACAAGTGGAAGCTGCCTGATTGAGGGTAGAGGTTAAGGATTAAACCATTTTAGGAAGTTGAAGGTTGCTTGTTGCTTGGCTACCTAAGTGTTTGTTTGTTTGTTTGTTTGTTTGGCTGCAGCCTCTTTGACCGTCATCTCAGTCAAAGCTGTGTCGGGTATGATCGCAGAGTCTATAAAAGGTCAGCTACAGCTCATCTACCCCATCTTCTACGTCATGGTTGTCGTCATGGTCGCCTCCTGTGCCTTCCAGATCAAGTTAGTCAAGGTTTTGTCTGTACTTCTGTTAATCTTCTTTTTTTCTTCCTTTTAGACTCTTTTGCTGAAATTCCTCATTCTCATGACAAGCTACGTTCAAATTAGCTTTTTAATTCATGAACAAACTGAATAAAATAACATAGTGCACATGGTAACATTGTACCTGCAGCCCACTTACAGTATTATGATGCATAAACAGGCTGCCTCATAGTGCCACTATAACTAAGGTCATTGCATTCATTGACGTCTTGAATGTCTCTCCACAGATTTCTCAATCAGGCAATGAAAATGTTTGATGCCACAGAGGTGGTTCCTATCAACTTTGTGTTTTTCACTGCAAGTGCTATAGTTGCAGGTACAGTATATTATCCATTACACTGTCACTGAAAAAATCCAAACTACATATGGAATTATGTAGTGTAGTGGTTGTTAAACAACCTAGAATATGTTTCATATTTTCAAAGCAGCCACCTTTTGCATTGATGACAGCTTTACACACTCTTGGCATTCTCTCAGTCAGCTTTATGAGGTAGTCACCTGGGATGGTTTTCCAACCATCTTGAAAGAGTTCCCAGAAGTGTTGAGTACTTGTTGGCTGCTTTTCCTTCATTCTCCAGTCCAACTCATCCTAAAATTTCGTCATTGAGGAGGCCAGGTCATGTGATGCAGCACTCCGTCACTCTCCTTCTTTGACAAATATCTCTTACATAACCTAGAGGAGAGTTTGGGGTCACTGTCCTGTTGGAAAACAAACAATGGTCCCACTGAGGTTAGACCAGATGAGATGGCACGTTGCTGCAAAATGCTGTGGAAGCCATGCTGGTTAAGTGTGACCTCAATTTTGACCAAGTCACCAGCAAAGCACTCCCACACCATCACACCACCTCCTCCATGCTTCACAGTGGGAACCACACATTAGGCAACCATCTGTTCCTCATCTCTACATCTAACAAAGACATGGCAGTTAGAGCCAATGAGTCTCAAAGGAGTTTTCAGGATTGACTGACCTTCATTTCCTGAAGCAACTGTGGTCCTCAAGGCACCCTGTCGTGATCGTTTTCCAACTATCCCTGCACTTACAGCTCCTGACTGGCTGAACACAACTGATCCAGGTAATCAGCAAAGGGTAGGACAGGGATAGTGCTTGGACAGTGTGCCTTGAGGACCAGGGTTGTCAGCCACTGTCCTAAAGTAACGATGGACTGTCTTTTCTTGTCATAATATGGATTTGTACAGTAGTTGTTGTAGCACTTGACTCTGTCAAAGATTAACTCTTGAAGGCCGTCTGAACTGAAAACATTCCAGGTGCCTACCTACTGAATCTGATAAGAGAATGTAGCTACTTTGGACAATGTAAAACTTATGTTCAGATATTTAATAAATAAAGCAGATAATTTCCATATTAAGCATATTATGTTGCTCTGTGAAAGATCAAATTCATCATAATAGTCTTTCTCCTTTTGTAGGGATTGTATTTTACCAGGAATTTGAAGGCTTGGCTTTACTTAACATTTTTATGTTCCTATTTGGGTGAGTGAACACAACAGTATGGTAAAAAGTAATATTCTATATGATGTAAAAAGGTGTTTGAACTCCTGATTCTTTTTTTCCCCAGTTGTCTTCTATCTTTCCTTGGAGTTTTCCTGATAGCACGAAACAGGCCAAAAATAAAGCAACAAGACCGCAGTTTTATCGCTATGGACAGGATCCCTGGTAACATTTTCAGCAACTTTTAATCTGCTCTTTTTACAACAAAGTATGCTGCTGATGACCTATTTCTATTGGGTACAGTACATTGATCAACCAGCAGTGTCCGTATGAATCAACCGTTAATGACCCTAGATTTATCTGGCCACTATTGTCTGTAGCCCTAGCAGCAGGGTCCATCTAATGAGCTGTGTTGTCTCTGTTCACAGGGAGAAGGCACACAGACAAAGTGCAGCCTGAGGCAAAGACTCAGACATATGGATCGCTGGCAGCCAAACTCATGTGCAACAAAGCTAGCCAAGCCGACGATTCATAAGTCCAGCTCCATCTGTTGGGACTGTACTTGTGGTGGATTTGGGAATGGTGGCTTTTTCACTAGTATATCTATAGAAATAAATAGTAGGCATCAATCCAAACCAAATTTCAAGTGAAAATGAGAAGTACTTCTCTTAAAAGAATCAGCTGCTCTTGTTAACAGCATTTCCAACAGTGTAATCAGAATTTAAGAAAACATTACTATAAAAATAAAACTCTAGCAGCAGTTCTGTTTAAAAGAAGGGTTACAGGAGGCCACTGTGACAGATGCCTTCCAGTATAAGATTAATTATGTATTGAATAACTTGTCTACATGTGATGAGTTGTCAATAAACATCGGCAAAATCTAATAGTTCGATAGTCTGACGAGTTCATGTCATAGGAGAATAAGTGCACTACTGCCATCTACTGCGTGAAGCTCAGATGACCACATACAGTAGATGTGTCACACTAATTGACAAGGTGTATTCACTTGATTTAAAAAGAGAGGAATGCAGTATAGTGTTGTTTCTGTAAACCTTCCTTCGTGGTTTATCAGGTTTTATTTTGTGTCAAACACTTGGTTCATCACAAATCCTCTAAAAAGGACTAATGCACAGCCTGCCCACCCATCTTTACCTCAAATAAACCTCAGACTAAACACTCAACCGCTACTAAACTTTAGTGTTGCCAAGCAACAAAATTCTTATCTGCCACCTACACATTATGGGATGTGTGGGAAACCACTGTTCATTCCAGCGTAACTATAAAAAGAATGAATGTTCAAGTATCACTTGTTCAGCGCATTTGCTTTTAACAACCAGGGGATACTGTGTGTTTCAGCGCCAGAGGTTAAATGATCGAGTGTTTCTGACACATAAAGGTGACAGTAATTAACCACAGATGGTAGTTTCTGTCAAGTGCAGTATGGGTATTTTATTAACTGCTGGTTAAACCAAACCTTTTCATTGCGGTGGCATTTTTAAACAAACTGGCACATTTTGGAAATTCAGACGCAAGCATTTGATATCAGCATGCCACCATCATAAATAATAAATACAAAACGATCTAAAATAAGACTTTGGTTCCTTTTGGAAACCTAGAACCCCTCTAACTGAAACCAAGGACTTCCTTGCCCAGTGCTCTAATAAGAGATCACTGAAAAGAAATTTGCAAGAACAACCGACTTTGTTAAACTCAAATAATGAGGACATCTCTTCCCAAAGTAAATATACACTGACACCGATGCCACCCATCTTGTAGTCGGCCAAAACAGTACAGTAAATGATGGCACCACCCAAAGGAGCAATTATCAAGGCACAAGATTACAGTCAGATCATTAAGTTAATGAAGCACAATGGGAATTCATTGAATACAAACTTATGTTCCATGCAGAAGTAAAGTCTTGTATATCATGAGTTAAAGTTGGGCTTGGATATTTCAGACCTCTATGTTGATTTTAGCAAAGCGGTAATGTAGGGAGGTGGGGTTACGCAACAGCAACATTCCTCTGTGTTCCTTCGGCTGGTTGAGGAGGGTGCTGAGGAGACCAGCAACACTGACAAAGCCAAGAGCCTCCCCACAGCCTGCAGACAGGGAGAAGTCGCCCTGTGTAACCCAGCCCAAAATAACACGGGAGCAGTGAGAGGTGATGCTTGGCAGAGGATCTGGCCACAGCCCAAAGGTGAGATCTGTGGAAGACTTAGGGGATGCTTTGGGGTCTGCAGTAGAAGCAGTGAGGTCTGGTTCAGAGGCAGAGGGAACGTCTGATCCTTTACCCTCAGTCTTATCAGAGGACAAAGAGGGTGCAGCTACTTTCTTTGTGTCTTTCTTTCTGCATGTAATTCTGCTTTTAAAGTGGTTTTTGTGTGGCAGCTCCTGGGGGCCTGGCCTCTGACCATCAAACTCTTTGCTCAGCAGCTTCAGGTCTTCTGCGACTGGCGCGCAAACCATGGCATGAAGCTCCGGTTTGCCCTTTGACAGCAGTGACAAACGCACCCACACTAGACTCATCCTGTGCGCTGCGAGAAATGACGCAACGGCTGAAGAGTCGAGAGCTGTCACGTCCTTGATGCGGCACGGCCTCTGGCCTTTAGATGTTGTGGGTCTGCACCAACTGGAGAGCAGCCTGAGAGACTTCTGGTTCCTAAGAGGCAAAAATAACAAGCAATATCCATTTATAACAAGTGATTAATCCTTGAAGGGAAAAGTTGCATTTTCATTGGCCCCATTAGGCGACCTGGGAGACTACAACATTTCTATAATTCCTGAAAACAAAAAAGCAAATGAGCCATGAAAAATCAATCCAATTTTTTTCTCATAAAGTCAGTCATTATTTAAAGCTTGTGTGATCGTTTTATGAGGATAGATGCAGCTCTTCCCCACTACTAATCTCTGTGATGTATTGCAGCAATTTAAAGCCCAATGTACTTTGGGTATTCTCATCAGAGATATTATGGTGAAAGGGAGGCAGACTGAGAAAGCACCAGGCATTAAGTCTGTCAAAAGCTGCACTGGGGTCTCTTAATAAAAAACAAGGAAGTGATGACTGAAGCCCAGAGCCTCAACCAAAAGCACATTTCTGCTCAGGGGACCTTTAAAACTCAGCTGCATTTAATATTGTTAGAGGTGTGATTTAGATTTGCGAGAGTCTGGAGGGACTTTGGCATAAACCTGCAGTGGGTGTGTGATTTAAATATTTATTTTCACAAAATAATAGAATAAAAAAAATTATAAATCTTCAGCATAAATCACAAACAAGATTAATATAGAAGAAGTGATCATTTACCTCAGTACAGTGAAGCGGCTCTGAGGTTTTGTTACGCTGCTATCTAGATGTGATGTCATCTCCTCCTCCATAACTGTGTCAGCATCTGTTGTGTTTTGGGTCTGGCTGTCTCCTTTCCTCTCCTCTCTTCCTTCCTTTGTGATAAGCTCCCACTCCTCAGCCAGCTGTTGCCATGGGCAACGGAACGGGGCCAGACAGCCATTTTTAATGTAATTGGTCCTTTTGGCAGGGGGACGCCTACAAAAGAGGTCGATAGGTCAAACCTTTGTCAAACTGCTGAGGCAACTCTGACAATTTGTGTAACAAATCACGACTGCCGAGCAGGGGATGAGCTCCGAGCAGCTTTATTACCATCTCATCTGCATAATGGAAATTATCAGGGTCAGAGCTTCGGATTGCTTTCTTCTATCAAAACCTCTAATCCACTGACAATCTCTCCACTTACTTAGGCTGTAGGCGAGTGAATATCATCTTGTCCTTGCAGATGATAGCACACTCACACGGTAAACAGACAACAAAGCAGAACCCTACTTTGTTTAACTGAAAACATGTCCACTGAATGTAATGCTGTAATGTAAAGGAGTAAGAGCAATTTATCAACATCCTTAACTCCCATCTCCACCTAACTGGTTAGGAGCTGCCAGGAGATTGTGTTCAGACATGTGGGATGTGCACAAAGTCTGAGGGAGCAGAGATGTTTCTAAGACATAAACTTAAAAAACACCCTACCATTTGGATAAATATTATTCTGCAGGTGCATCAACAAAAAGGATAAATGCTAGATGAGCAGAAATCGTTTTTTACAATTTCACACTTTTTATTAATGGGATAGTGCAACGATTTGTCATCCCTGACAATTTTGGCCCTAATAATGATGAATGGTTTGTATTTATGTAGCACT
Source organism: Helostoma temminkii (assembly GCA_900302695.1). Taxonomy (NCBI): domain Eukaryota; kingdom Metazoa; phylum Chordata; class Actinopteri; order Anabantiformes; family Helostomatidae; genus Helostoma; species Helostoma temminkii. The sequence goes on along the minus strand of OMLM01010138.1, from coordinate 89,097 downwards.
TTTCTTCCGTATGGGTAAAAAAAGCGATCTATTGCTTTTCATTCACACACACTGACGAGAGCCGAGCTGTCATGCAATGTGCTGCATGTGGGTTGACCCACCAAGAGCAACTTAGTTCAGGGTCTTCCAGAGGACACTGCGACATGTGATGCCAGCTGAGGTCTCTCTTATGGCATCACAGATAACACGAAGACTCGTTAATTTCTCCACAACGCAGCATGAAAATCAACCAGCATTTAAGCAAATCACGGCTTAACCAAGTTTTTAGTCCCAAGTTCACTATGTGTGCAATTTTTAGGAGAGATTCTGAGACGCTTGGTATATACAGGCCCTGACTGTGTTTTTGATAATAATCACATTTTTATTTTTGGTTCTCTTCTCTCCATTTCAGTCTGTAACTCACCTTTTGAACTTGTCCAGGAGCTCACCTTCCTGCTCCTCCTGAAAATGAATGCCTGCAGGGCAGTCTGGGTAATCATGAGGGAAGTGGGGGGCTCCTTTATTCTGAGAGTGTTTCAGACTCATATTCAGGCCACCAATGCGAACTCCTCTGTATACCTGGCACAGGCAGAAATAAGCAAACATTGCATTTTATGTAACGTGACAAAACAAACCTGGGGACTTCCAGTCTGGGTCAAGTTACATTTCACATTTTCAGGGTGCATTTCCAAACAAAATAGAGCTAATAGTGCCAAAGCAGCAAAACAAAAGTCCATCACAATCCATGCTCCCTACCAGTGGGACCCAGAAGGCCATGCCCCATCCTTTAGGAAGCAGCAGGTCCCACCCGGCACCCCAAGAGCTCATCTCATGTCCCACTTGCTTGCCAGGCTGGTGCACCAGTAGGATGGGGACTCGGCCTTGCAAGGGAGTGGGGCTTAACCTGGAACCCGGCACCAGCACCTCACTCCTCATCCGGTTCAACTCCTGTGGCCAAAAACAAAAAAAAGGTTAGATGTAAATAAGATATGTTGGCATAAGAAGTAGAAGAACACAAAGTACACAAAATAAGGGACTTCTATGATACATTTTGTAAGAAGAAAAGAAGCTACCTGCTCTGATATTTTGTTATCAGTAACATTGTCCCGTACAGACTGCTCCCAGAGGAAACTCTGACAGCAGTGTTCTGGTACTCCTCGCAACATCAGCTCCCTCCTCCTCTCTTCATCCATCTCTGAAAGATGCACAAATCACAAAAAACATGGTATGTTTCAGTATAGACAATATCATTGTGTTACTGTACATATGAAGTCCTCTTTATAATCCGATAATAAAACTGACCTACAGAGTAAAGCTGAGCTGAATGTCAGCCATGTTTAATGGAATTCACAGTGGGAACTGGTTCAAATGAGGTCAGAAGCTTTGTGCTGTGAAGCCACAACGTGGCCACTGAACCACACTGTGGACATTTTTTTAATGTATTTAAAATCTAAACTTAAATCTTGCATACACAATAGTATTCACACCTTTAAAAGCAACGTGACTCGATTTACAAACACCTGGATCTCTGGAGCAGGTCTCCTTCAAGGACTGTTCTGTATTCATTCTTTACTTAAGTCTCTTTGCCACTGAGAACCACCTCCATGCCTCACATTAGGGATAGTATTATTCCAATGGCCCTAATATGACATTTACTTTAAAGGGCTTCTAGCCAACCAACCATAAAGGAAAGGTCCTCTTATGAGTGCAGAGAAATGATAAAGCTCTGTTAGACTGACCATTATGTGGATGGTTCCAGCTTCTTGCATGTCACAACTGATGAGGCCATTGTGCTCCTGGGACCCAGAAAATTATATTTTACTTGCACTTTCTTGGACTTCATGGCTTTGGTTTCCTAACATGTTGTGTGGGACCTTGCTGTATGTCAATAGTTGTCTTCTAATGACGCATCAAATATAACAAAACCTCCGGCACCTGACCACAATCTGAAGCGCAAAGGCAAAGGGTGTGAATACTTTTGTAACTCGCACAGCCAGTGAATCAGCTGTTTCCAGTCATTGAGGGTGTGTACAGAATACAGGGTCCTGCCAGGATTCGAACCTGGAACATCTGCATGGCCAGGCAGAGGCCCCCCGGAGCACAGAACCAGATATGTACTCACTGACACAACCTCAGGACCAGACAAAACAGACTGATTCTGAACTCACACACTACATGAGTCCTAGCAGAGTAGGACAGCACAACCATTTATCATTACCATTTCTATCTGTAAACATCTGTAAAGTACCCACTCCATCTGTCTGTGTGGTAGGTCAGATTTTACCTTGTGCCTGTTTCACACAGGGCAAAGCTTTAACCTTCTTTTTTGGTAAAGTCAGCCTGGGGTCATCTACTGTCAGACCTAGCACTGTGCCTGAGGGGAGCTCTGCAGATGAATAGATGCCTGGATGAAATAAAAAATTGTTAGATTGTTAGATACAAGTGGCAAAAAAAACAGCCCAAAACAATTCCGAATGAGGAAATAACAAAAAACCTTTCAGTGTGTGAAAGACACCAGCTTGCTGTTGATGCAGAGCCATCTTGCTCTTGTCTTTGCAGTGCTCAGGCCACCAAAGGGAGGATGGCAGGGATTTGTTAGTTTCCTTTAAATAAACAAAAAAGAGAAAAGAGAAACTGTTGTTCAGTATGAAATGCAAACATACTGCATCTCAGAGTATGTGTGTCTGTCATGTCAAAAACACTGAAGTCCTTACATCACAGTCTGTAGCAGCTTCCAAAGTTTCGGCCAGAACAGAGTGGGACTGTGGTCCGATCAGACGATAGCGTACAATCTCCATGGTGAGATCACTGCAACAGGGTCACAAGTCAAATACAAACATCACATCCAAATCAATCATAACATCTCAATGACAACTGTTCACACATTTACTCAGTTTGTATCTGGATAAGCTGGTTCAACTACACTAACTTTATAACTGTTCCAGTTGAACTGGACTTCCAGGTGATCGGGGTGGAGGGATGTCTAGTTCCATCCCCCAGGATCTTCTTAGCAGGAGGTCCACTGACATCTTTACAGCTCCGCTTTCTCTTCATCCTGTGAATCTGTATGGCTGAAGAGGTCTCATCAGGTTTATGTTCTGGTTCAAGGTTGGGAGTAATCTCTGCAGGTGGCATCACCACAGGCACAACTGGGGCAACCACAGCCTCACAACACTGGCACACAGTTTGTAATTCAGAGAGAAGATCCTAGAAAGTGCATCAAGTAACTGGAGTTAACACGTTAAAATGGTAAATGGTCTGCACTTATATAGCACTTTTCTACCTCATGGGTACTCAAAGCGCTTTTACACTGCTTCTCATTCACCCATTCACTCACACAAGCGCGCGCGCGCACACACACACACACACACACACACACACACACACACCGATGGCAGAGCTGCTATGCAGCTGACCTAACTCATCGGAGGCAACTTGGGGTTCAGTGTCTTGCCCAAGGACACTTCGACACATGAGGAGCTGGGAATTGAACCACTGATCTTATGATATATCTCCCTGCTTACCCACGTCTAATAAAATTCACACTTTATTATGATGTCAATAGTGAACAACAACCAATTTGAGTCCTAAAACCCTGCACACCTGTTTAATAGAGGGATGAGCCCAGATCCACAGCTGTCTCTGAGTAGATCCCTGCATACGTGGTCTCCAGAGAAAGGTAACAGGGCCCAGGGGCTGCGAAGGGTAATGTCCCGCTCTGTACACCACCACACTACCCTGTCTTCGTCCTGATACACACAGTGCTGCAGAAAATGTAGGACCTAAAAACACAGCAACATAAAGATCAAGACTAGCAAAAATTTTGGATCGCAATTAATTCTCCCATTGAAATAAAGCTTAAATTACTTTTGATGACTACAGCAATGTAATTAGACTGATAACTTGTCAGATAGGGTGATTCAATAATACTCCAGACCTCAACAGACTCAAGCAGAATCTCTCTACACAGTATGCTGACATTTTTGAAGGGTTGATAGGAAGGCAGTTGTTAGGGAATATTCTTACCAGTCTCCTTGCTCGTCAGCTGTGACAGAGAAGCCAGCAGCTTGTCCTCCTCTCCCTGTAATTCTATGCAGCAGTAGTACGACAGATCCTAAAAGGGCCAAACCAGACGCTTTAGGCTGATTTTCACTGCTTCAATTCAACCCTAAACTTGTAAGATATGTGAAGCAAAACACACATTCCCTTTCTGCATAGTCACCTGCAACAAACAGTGGGTGCTCATGGCTCTGTAGCAGGGACGGTAGCATTTATATGTGGGCCTATCCCCAAGGCAATAACCCCACTTTTTAATCATGTGGAAGCGCTTGGCGTGCCAAATGTGCGTCTCCAGCCACATGTTCTTCCTCTGACGTCGGTTGAACTCCAGCAGCAGGTTTCCATGCCGACGACGGGCCTTGCGACTCTTGCTCTTTGCCTGCTCCTTCTTCTTCGAGCCACCTTGGAGGCTTTTCTCTCGCTACAGAAAGGAGAGACAAGTGTCAGTCTGAGCATGAACAAAGAGAAAGCTTTAAGCAAAGCTATATGTGTCCTGAATTTTACCATTCTGTTGGCTACATCTCTCAGTCTACGAGGGAGTCGCTTGGTGTTGTGGCTCATGGCCCGTCTCCTCATGTGTTTGGGTAGGGCTCCAAACACGTGGCAGCTGCCTGTTGTCTTGGTGACAGCTTTCAGCATGGCGCTCACCTCTGCTGCTCTGGCCCTAGCAAAAGCACCAGCTGGGTAGAGATGGGCACGTGGGAGAATTTTTACTGTTATTGAGAGGAATTGTGACACTGCATCTGTTGGTCAACTTCTGCAAAACAGTAGAGAAAAACTGCAGCACATGAATGAATGAAATTGAAAAATAAAAATTTAACGAAGTCACTAAAAAACAAATACATGGCATAAATTTGTATCTTGTATTTACCAGTGATGTATTTGGGCATTTCACTAGCATAACCTCCATCTTTCTGGTGTCCACGGACCCATCCACCCCGGTGGTGAGGAGCCTTCTGTCTTTCTGTAGATGGATGTAAGTAAGACAATACATGATCACCACCTGCACTTCCTCCTTTTAGATAAACTCTGCTGCTCAGGGAGGTTTCAAAAATACATCTTTGGAGCTGAGACTGGGTATAATGTCATGTACATAATTAATGCTGTTATTCTTCTAAATGTCTACCCTGAACTTTAAACTAGAATTTGATAAAATCACAGATGCATGGTCTGTGATAAACAGTAATTACAGACTGGACGCAGACTGACATTTGATGACAAAGTAGTGAAGAGAAGAGCATGTACAACAGCAAAACAGACGTTGCGACAGATAAACAGGGAGGATAGGCAGACTACCAGAGCCTGAGGTGTCCCGTCCGTTCCTTGTGCTGCTCTCTGCGGTCGCAGAAGATGGATACTGCACACTGGCAGGCTGGTTTCTCATCTTCTTCTCACGCATCTTCACTTTAGCACCAGACATTTTCTTTAAAAAAAACAAAAGAACAAGAAGAAGCTTTTGAGACGACGGCTGACACAACAGAAAGTTGACACTTGCCTAACGTTACTTGTTAGCCAACGCTAGCTAGCTACATTACGTTAGTATGCATAAAGGCCAAACGCTGGTTTAACGTTAACAAACAGCACAATTAAAACACATCGGGTTTTTGGTAAAGAAAAGCTAAACTGATAATGTTCACCTCTACATTCCTCAGTGTGACAGTATATCAGAAAGTGTGTCCCAGTCCTCTTTCCTGCAGCTAGCTAGCTGCCATGTGAGTTGTCTTCATGCGGAGACTCTCGAGGACCACCGGACATGCGCGGAGCTAAGTCACGTGGTTTCACGGAGGCAGCCGAGTTTTCACGAGCGCAAGCGCGCTACTATTGTGTGTTTGTCCCACAGTTTAGTGACTAGATAATAAATTACTGACAAAGTGCTGTGTGGGTTCAGGTTAAACAGTGGCCAACATCTGGTCAAAGCAAATAGCAAAGCGTTAAAGTTCAGTCATCACTAGAGATGGTAGGAGTACACGAAGTCAGTACTCAAAAAGAAGTACAAGTACTTGCCCACAGATGCAGAAGTATCACTTTAATTTTTGACTCAAGTTTAAACAGTATGCGCTCAAAAATGTACAAGTACAGAATGTGAAGCACTTAGATAAGAAAACAGCATTTTAAAATGAAACCTCTCTCTACAAGTTCTTAGTACCACAATAAATATTAAAACCTTTTTGCGCGTTTAAAACGCCATTTACGGCAAAGTATCTCTGACGTTTTTTGTAATCCAGCGCTCCTTCCCCTTGTCCTGCAGCTCAACACTGTCAAACTGTGACAGCACTTGTTCTCATTGCCTTTGGTTTGATTTACTCTGTGTAAAATGGCTGCGTTGATCAGGAGGATCATTAGCACTGCGAAGGCTCCTGCTGCTATCGGCCCCTACAGGTGAGGACATGTGAAGTCCGCCGTCGGCCTGGTGCAGACGCAGTAGCAGTTAAAATGACAGGGTCGTAAGTTGGTGAGAAGTTATGACAGTTGATATTTTCTTCAGCATTAACTGACCTGTGGAGTTCATGGTCAGGGAAAATGATATGCAGGAAAACAATACAGTTTAACATTTCATAAACTGACCAGTGTTTCAGAACTTGCTGTGCTCTCTTCACTCCTGACAATAAAGAACACCAGGAGTGACCAGAAGACATGAGGGATCCTTTAGCTGAAAACAGATCATGTTTGTCTCCCAGCCAGGCGGTGGTGGTAGACCGGACAGTGTTCATCTCAGGACAGCTGGGGATGGACCCTGCCAGTGGACAGTTGGTGCAAGGTGGTGTTCAGGCTCAGACGAGACAGGTGACCCCTCCTCAAACCATGAGCACTACATAATGGGAAATCGTGTAAAATATTGTGTTGACGTTGCTCAATGAAGTCAATGATAAGCGCATAGTGGTTTTATCTTTCACTTTATTCTCATAACAAATTGAATGCATGCACGGTTGATGATATTACACCATGGGTGAATATAGTATATCTTCATTTTCTGTACTGTATCTTGGCTTTACAGGTCTCATACAGCACATTAACTATTAACAATAAACAATCTTTCCTCAAGGCTCTGGTGAACATGGGTGAAATCCTTAAAGCTGCAGGGTGCCGCTATGAGAATGGTGAGAACAACTTTAGCAACTGTAGAACTCTTTCATTTTTTCATCGCACATACACTCAATCATTCTGTCGCTGTTCCCTGCAGTTGTCAAAACCACAGTCCTCTTAGCCGACATGAACGACTTCGCTCATGTCAACGACGTTTACAAGCAGTGTAAGTATCACGGATTCAGTTATTATTAATATCCAGATTTTGCCACTGGGTGTCAGCACAGTCCAGACAACCTTCAGTAACCATGTGTACCTGTTGGATTGGTTGCTCATTGGGTGACGTTTCACATAAATCCTGCCTGATCCCTTATTTTTACCCAAAGTGTACTGCAGACTGGTTGCAGAGAACTATCCATCTATGAGCAGACACATCTTTCAGATAATTGGTTTTGTTTTTTTATCCATGTTGCAACTTAGCCAGGAAGCGATGTTCATTTGCTGGCACTTCACTAGTTCACACTAGTTCATCACAAATGGTTAGATTAAGAAGGCTTTGGACCAGCAGGTGTAATTTTGAGAGCAATATCAGCATTTTTTCAATAGATCTTTGTGACACGGTCACAACAAATCTTTGCTTCCATTCATGTCCAGGCTGGGACACATTAACTTCTGGTCACAAACTGAACTTCCTCTTTTGCTTTCCTCCAAAGTTCAGGCTGATTGAAGTTTAAATCACATAACTGCAAGAGCCCAGATGGTTTGAGAGACACAGTGGGACTGACTCCTTATTCAGAAAGTAAAGTGTTTTTATCCATCTTTGCTTATAACTGCATGGAGAAATTATACATGCACCATAATGATGAGATAAGAATGTATGCTGCTGGGTTTTAGTGAGTGTGTCAGCTGTGCCCCAGCTCCTGTTTCCTCCTGCTTAGGCCTCTCAGTGTGAGTAAGAATTAGGTCTGAACCATCAAGTTCAGTAAAACTAGCAGAAGGCTTGTATGCACTTTATTCTAGGCAGTCCACTGAAAAAGCAGTGAGCACACCTATGTGGGTCTGTCCAGGGTGCACAGGGCCTTGAAGTGTGTACTGCTGTAGACGTATTGCGTATTTGAAATCAATAGTGTGTCCATTAATGTGGATGTCTTGAATTTCTATTGGTGAAAGTACAGGTTTTTGTAGGTGGTGTTGTTAATAATAATTAGGACTAATTGTATATTGAATATTATATAGTGTCACAATATGCAGTGTTTGCAGAGAAATTCCTCTTTGTGTTTTGTACGAACAGGAAGCTGCACTATGTGACTCTTTGCCAACTACAATTCACAGAATAAAACTAAATGTTTTCCCAAAAGATTTTTGCTTTAGTGTTTTTGCTATCCAGCACGTTTGGAACAGAGAGCAGCACAGTGGTGTGGTGGCTAACACTATCACCTCACAGCTGGTACGACCTGAGTTCAAATCCACCAGTTGTTCAGGTGCATTTTATTGTGTTCTGTGTGTCTGCATGTTCCCCCCGTGTTTCCTTCAGGTACACTGACTTCCTCAGATAGGCTAAAGACACACAACGGATGAGTCTAAATTGCCTGTAGGTGTCTGTCTCTGTATGTCAGCCCTGTGGTAGACTGACAACTTGTCTAAAAGCGATTAGGATGATGAATGGGTTATATGTAGAACAACAAATGCAAAAGTGTTTGGTTTGTTTTAGACTATATCAGTCACTAATAGTAGGTAGACTGAGAAGAGAACCTCATGTTATGTGCATTATTGTCAACATGTTTAAATGTGCTGCCTTCTCCAGTCTTCAGAGCGAACTACCCAGCCAGAGCAGCTTATCAAGTTGCTGCTCTTCCCAGAGTAAGTTTTCAAGACTTGTGCTGTTTTGCATAAATTTTTCTTGACTGAGTGAAAGCAGCGCTCTCCACTTCCCCTCTGTCTTTTTCTGCAGGATGGACTGGTTGAGATTGAAGCAGTCGCTGTTTTGGGCCCTCTGAGTGATGCTTCATAACAAGACAATAAAACCTTGAAAACCAGCATCATTGAAAAATATGCATGTTGATTTGACGACGAGACACAACTAATGAAACATCATTCCCACATACAGTAGTACTTATAATTTTTATTGTGTATTTATATCATCGTTAATGGGGCTTGAAGTGCTCTACCCTGCAGATTAACAGGAGTCAGGCTCAGTGCACTTTCTCCTCATTAACATTGATGAGATGTGTTTGGAGACAACACTGCATTTTAAGCCTCCTCTGCTCATATTTCACTTACAATAGCTGAAAAGTATCTAAGCTTGTTTGCTGTATTGGATAACCTTAGCACCCTGTATTGTCACAAGCTGTACCCATGACAGTGTATCCTCTCTCATTATGCCGGATGATGGATGATTCACGTATTCTCTTAAATAATAAATGTTTAGAATTTGCTTAAATAATGATGTTTAACATTTACTGTGAACACCAGTAGTTCATCATATTTAATCATTTTGGCTGCAAATGTAAATTAATCTCAACTCATTAAATGTGACAAAGTATTTGAGTTTTAATTGTAGTGTCAAGTTTGCATAGGAAGACCAGGTGAACACAGGCCACTGGAGTCTGGCATTTGCAGGTTTTTATTTTTCGTCAGAACTGCACTTTGGCTAATTTAAATTGTTAGCTGCTGCTGACTTTAGTCTTTAGTTTATAGTTCATATACTAAACATATTAAGAATATATTAGACATATTAAGAATATAAAATTTCTGACTCACACCTTGCATTGTGTTTATGATACAGTTCATTAAAGGGTGACTTCACTAATTTTCCCTTGTCTGCTATGCTTCTACTTTGAGCAGCCCATTTATATGATTGGTATTAAACTTCTCCTGCCTTCCCTGTATTAAACTCCTCTGTATGATCTGGAGGACTTTTTAAGCTCAGGTGATTTCATCCTAAAGAACAGGTCAACCAAGACTACAGCCTCCAAAGTATGAGCGACCAGATGACATCATCAGATCTGGTAAACTCTGCTGGATGACATCACCAAGAACAGCAAACAGCAAAAGGGTGTTTTATTACTACATGGAAAGCCATTCAAGCTAGAACTGTGTGATGCATGTTCGAACAGTGAAGGCGCATCCTGAAGAAAGAAGCGGAGGCGGTTTCAATGCAAAGTATTCATTTTGAATAACTTGTGGTCGAGCTGGGGCACGTTTTGTGCACATAATCTCATTACTAATTTGAACTGCAGAGATGAATATTTATACTATAAAAATGCTAGTCTAAAAATGAATCCAGTATGTTCACCTTTAACAGTTATGGACACGCAATCCATATAATAATAAAAGCCTTCTACAGTCCAGTCCTGAACCTTTATATAGTGTAGGTAGCTTATTGACAGCTACTTTAATGCCTACTTCTATATGCATGTTCCCTATAGTGGGACGGTCTCATTTCAGTTAAAGGAGAAGCAGATGTATTAGTGAGTAAAACTTTATTCTGTACACTAAAAGGTTAGCAGGTTCATAGACAAAGCTCAGAGTGAATATTTTACAAAAGAAAGACACAGATAAATGAATGAAAATGTCATAGATGAAAACCACTTTTGTTCCCACTATGTTAATGACGTCTTGAACAATTAAAAGTAATTTTATTAGACAACAATGAGAACAGGCTTCCTGTTCACCTTCACACCTCTAATAAGTAACAGTAGATGATGGAGAGAGATAATGTTCCCAGGTACTTTTAAGTAGAGAGACTATTCCAGTGACATCAAGAAATTAATATCTTCAAAGAAAACATTGCAGCGTCATATCTGTCAAACTCATATAGCTCAGCCAGTAAAGATAAATATGAGAGTTAAATTATGAGAGTAAACTTGTATAATCAATTTGATTATACGTTTTTTAAATTAAAACCCAGTTATAACAGGGCAACAGGTTTTTGATAGACTGTTCATTTGATAGATGATCTATTTCTCCTACTCATCATTACATGCATGCCGTTCAGTATGTTCACTTTTTTATATAAATACCCTGCCCACTAAGAGGTCAAACTGTGCTGCATACACACTACATTTAAGCAAAACCAATGAAATGACATCAGTGCTGCTAACCCTCACAATGCTTTTAAATGTAGTTGGATTTGGATGATTTTCTGAACAGCTGCCAGCTATAGTGCAGCTACACAACATGGGTTCATGAAGCAGCAAGATGACGTGTCAGTACTTGGATCATCTGCATCCTCAACCTGGCAGTGATTCATTATGTCATTACTAATGACTCTTTTGTGCCTTTGTTCTTCCTATAAATGTTGTTCATGCACTTGGTGAAATGTCTTGAATCTCTTTGCATAATTTTATTCACAGTTGTGTTTGGCTTGCATTCCCCAGAAGCAGCTGCTTCAAATAGTCAAAGAAAGCAAAGGTAAGCATCATTCTCTTCACCGACATTCATCAATGACACAGTCATTTAATCTCCAAATCAAGGGTTCACAGATTTCTGAGTATTGCACTGTCTAATCTCAGGTTACCTCTCCTAAGTGTTTTCATAGCACTTTAAGTACAGAAGCCTGCATGTGCAGTATGCACTGTAGCTACAGGCAATTCAGGTCTCAGTAGAAAAGCTTATCATAAATGTTTTATATTTACAAATGTAGTTCCTGATCTTTCTTATAAGACAAGTTATTCAGGCACATTGAATATTAATGTATCTGGTGTCATTTGGTTTGGTGAAAGATGGTGAGACAATACTCTAAATATTTTTTTGCAGTATCCTTTTGGAAGTTTTCATGATCTCAGTAGATTTCTTCCACCTGAAACAGAAGTAAGAGCACACAACCATGACACATCTGACATACAGCTTATGCAAAGTTCTACAGAGGTAGAAAAAAGAGAATTTAATGACTCCCCATCAACAGTAAGTCAGTCTGCAGTATTTGCATTGGAATTAGTGTGAGTTGTGGTTGTGCTCTTACCAACTCAGTCCTCCTTTTTGGTTTTCTCACTCTCTGCTTCCTGGGAGGCTTCTGTAGTAGACACTACTGCGCACGCACAAACATGGAGAAAGAATCAATACATTGCACTTTGGTTAAATAACAGCCATGTTCTGGTATTTTACACTAGGGCCATTTTGAAATTGTTTCACATGTGACTTTACCACCACCAAACTAAAGACAGAGCTGCTGCCACAGCAGGCCACAGAGGATAAGCGAAGAGCTAACATTCCTCCTGAAACACATCTGGTTCTGCTAAACTGGTCTACTCATGATTTACCTGCCCTCTGAGCACTCTCACGCACAGTATGCTGTATGGTAATTATGATGGCCTGCACACAGCATTGCCTCCAGAAAGAAAGTCTCATAAAAGTTATGCAATGTCTTCTACACCAGACCAGTATTGTGCTGCCTGTAGGGTAGTCTCTGCCCTAAAAGTACAACATGTTCTCTGAGAGTCAAGAATGAGGTGCAGGCTTGTCTGCCCTTTGTACATGTTATAGCCAAATATATGTATGTATATATCTGTAATGAAGCAAATTAGTTTCTGTATTGACTGAATGTTGCATACATACAACACAGAAATAAAACTGAATAGATGTAGTGGCAAATAAAAGAATGAAGCCCTGACATTTTTGCACTGACTGGAATCAAGTCAGTCCTGTTGTGTTTTTGCATTGTCTTAACATAATTTCAAGCAGCAGGGCATGATTATTCTAGATGCAAATGACAATAGCTCAAAGACTGAGAGTTTTGTGACTGGAGCCGTTGTGCTGAAAGCCTGTTCCTGTTATAATCAACACACTCGAGACGAGCTGCCCAGATGTGTGTCACACTGCATTATCTGTTCAGTTGCACAGGCCCAACAATATCCTGTTTATCCTGTCAGCGCCAAGCAATCACAGGAGTACACACGGGAACTTATGTGAGGGAATGTTTAGTAAAAGTTTAAATTGTTTCCTGAGGGTTTGGTGTTGCTAATAGCACATTTCACTAATGGAAGCACATTTAAGGGGGAGATGTTAAATGGTCTTCTTACTTTTTTACTTACTAACCATGTTGTAAATATAACAAGTGTTTCTGCTTGTTTTGTGCATAACACATGATTAGTTTTGCAAAGATTTCTCACGTTGTTTCAGCTACAGGCTGCACTGATTGACCTCCACCCAAAAACTGTCAGAATTTGTTATTGATGCCTTAACAAGCACGAAACAACCTACAACACCTTAAATTTAGTGTTAGCACAAGTCTGGGTTTAATCAAGTGCCTCACTGAACAAAAAAGTCAGTCAAAACTCCCTCAAGACATTACATACAATAACAGTGGCAATGGCATCAAACATCTCCATGAATTGACATTTGTCAACTCTGTGTGTAGAATATGAAGAAAGTTGGATTAAAATTCTATTGTGTTCTACCTGGGTGAAACAGGGTGGGTTGTTTAAAAATTGGATCTAAGAGTTATTTTTTAGCAAGTAGCCATTCATAAAACTTCTGGTAGGATAAGAAGGAGAGTAATGTTAGCCTTACTAGCATTAGTGTTAGGGCTTCTTACCTTCCAGTAAAGGTGCAGGAGCTGGATCAGCAGCAGGAGCTGGTGCTAAGGGTACTTCAGAGACTACTGCAGTGGCCTCTTCTGAGGTCACATTTGCTGGTAATGCTTCTGGAGCTACTTCTTCAGGGGTCTCTGATGTGGATGCTGGAGCCTCTACCACCTGGGCCACCTCAGCAGCAGTAGCTTCAACTTCTGGAGCCAAAGCAGGAGTGGTCTCTGTGGAGCTTGGTGTCTCTGCTGGTGGGACAGTCTCAGCAGGGCCCACTGGGGTGTCTAAGACCTCTTCAACAGCAGGCTGAGGTTCAGCTTGGATCTCAATTATCTCAGTTAATGGCGGCATCTCTGGAATAGTTGCCACAGCAATCTCAGTATCTATTACAGGCTTTGCAGCCTCTACAGGTGGTGAAGATTCATGTGGTGCTGATTCCTCACCTGGTGCTGCAGCTTCTTTTGCTGCTGGTTCTAACATTTCACCTGTTTCTGTGGATTCAGCTGGTATTGTTGAAGTGGTCTCTGGTGCCACATTTTTAGTTGGAGCCTCCACAGGAGCAGCCACATCTGCAGGGGCCTCAGTGGCGAGAGTTGTGGCCTCTTCTACAACCACAGCAGCTTCTGCTGGTTCAGATACAGCAGGTTCAGGAGCAGCTTCAGCTGGGAGAACAGGCACCTCCTCAACAAAAGCAGGGGCCTCTTTCTGCACCACTACATCATCAGCGGCCTCTCCTGTCGCCTCCACAAGGGCTTTTATGGCATTTTCCATGGGGGCAAGTTCCTCTACTGAGAGTAGTGCCTCCACACCAACAACAACAGCTTCAGGTTCAGTTGAGGCTTCTGATGTAGCAGCAACAGGAGCTGGTTCTTCATGGACAACGGGTTCTGGTTGTGGTTCAGGAGCAGCCAGAAGGTCTTCCCCAGACCCAAGATCCTCCTGGGCCTCCAGGGCCACTAACACAGCCCCTGCCTCATCATCAGTTCCAGGTTGAAGGTCTTCCGGTAAGGCAGTCTGCACAGGCAGCTGCATTTGGTCCTCGATGGTTTGTGCATCTTCTGCTATGATACCGTTACTGACTGCTGTCGGTACAGAGATAAGAAAAGGAAGAAAAAGAGACTTGGTTAGAATTTCAGTGAAAAGTATGTGGAATTAATTGGTCTTCATTTATCCTTTCAGCTGGTGATGTCCTGTTAATGCGTAACACCAACTATTTGACAACACTGAGCAACTGGAATTCACTAGGGGATCACACCAGTATGGTGCTTTATTAAATGAATATGTAGGATTTACTTCTAAACTAGTTTTAAACTAATAATTCAATATGTGCTCATAAACAACGTATTTTACGTGGAACCTTACAATGTGAGTTATGTTAACTCACTAAATACATAATACCAAATTCAGCAGCAGTTTAATTATTTCAACATTGAATGCAGCACATAGGAAGTAAACAAAATGGGGGGAAACATTCTTTTCA
>OMLM01010138.1:56004-74011 GCA_900302695.1 Helostoma temminkii | reverse complement strand
TCATTTCCTTTTTTGAAAATCAGATTTTTTTTAAGTCTGTCTGTCTAAAGCCCTGAGGACACACAACCCACTCTCAGTGGAAATAAAATACATGTGATGATGGCTTTGCTGCCTTTGGAGAGATGCCTTTATTCTTATTCCTTGAACCCTGTTGTTGTAAATGTGGGTGTGAACAAGCCTCAGAAGAAAAATATAGTAGATGAGGAACAATAGAGAACTTGAATACCTTAACTCAAATGTCAGTAACGTACAAGTTTGATGACAATCTTTTATGTGTTTTTTTTTTTTAGAAATAACTGAGTGGACACTGTGGGACAAACCAGGGAGGTTCACTTGGCTAAATGGGCAGATCTGTTTGATGCTGCAGCTTCCTGATTTTATTCATCTGTCAGAAGCAGTGAAAGGAACTGAGAGTGATGGGTGGAAGGGAATGTGATGGACTGGCAACTCTAATGAAAATGAACCACTGGAAGAGCACGCAACAGAGAGAAGTATTAGATGTGTTAATTTTTGTTGACTGTCTTTGAAAGATTTCCAACATGTTTTCCATCTGTGCCCTGTCCCATTACCACATACCAACTATCAGAAGTATTGTCTGAACGCTGGTCTGTGTTTGGGTCAAAACAGAGACAGCCTTTCCAGGCATGAATGACTTGTATGCCAACATGATTCTGCAGCCAAAGATGACAGAGATCCCAGTCAAAACAGTGGCATGGCTGGCCAGAAGCACAAGAACGGGAGGAGGGGTGGACAGGACAAGGGGCCTGGACAGGGGATGGGACCAGTGGTGGCTTGGATGGTATACAGCTGGTTTGTTAAACAGACTGCATACTGTATAATTTAAGCCCCTCACCCCCTCAATTCAGCCACATTTAGAGAAGCCTGTCTGAGTAAGGAGTACAATTCTTGGTTCTCTTGTTGAGCTGATGTAAGAGTCTGAAAAAGTCTGGCAGGAGAGACAATGCCTTCACACAAGCATCATACAGTGACATAGTGGAAATTCTGTTCATTAACACACATGAACTGTGTAAGCTATAATACGTGCATAACATTAGTATTAACTACTTAAAAACCACAATATAAGCTACAATTCAAGTACACACAGTCTTCTAAGGTCTACTTTTGCTTTTTGCAAGTCAGTTTACTACAAAGTGGCAGCAAACAGGTTGGGTTGCATCTCTTGCCTTAGGCTGCAAATGGTATGTTAAGCACCCACAGTTTGCCTTCACACTGTAGGAGTTGCATGCAATCTGATTTAAGATCTTACCCCTCTAAATGTATCAAATTGCCCCGTGCACTTCTTTGAATGAGTTAAACATGATCATATGTATCAGCTCTTTCTCAGGTCTAATTTTATGAATAAATCCGGGTGTAAGGCAAAAATTCATTACAAATAATAAAACAATGTAAAGATAATACCAAAGTCTTTGTGGTGTTACCAAGGAAATAAATAAAGTGTAATTGTCTCCATGAGGTACTGCAGAAAGCTGTGTGCAGGAGAGTAAAGCAGGAAAGCACACAGTGTACCAGACCTGTCTGCAGCAGTCACACACGCCTCAGATTGAATTAGTGCAAGTAATTTACATCTCAACATAAGCTGTGAAAATGTTCATATTATGTTTGATGTTGGTTAATTTAAATAGACACAAATCTAAAATAACATTTACACTCAAAAGTGACCACCACTTACCTACTGTATCTCCTTTGGTCTCTTCAGGTTTTGTACCTGGTCTTTTCTCTTGATCAACAGTCTGTGCACTGGATGATGAGCACCCCATATTTGACAAAAGAGCTGAGATGAACAAAAAAACTTGGAACCTATTACAGAAACAAACACAAATCCAACTACACCCTGTTAGCAAAGACACACTGTCTGGCGGTGAGACAACTAAACTCTTTTTAGTCCCTAAGAGTAGCTGTGCACCATTATCTCCCCTTGTCTGTTAGTGTGTTCATGCATGGCCTGCTGCCCTCTCCCCCCAGACAACTATGTGTTGTGAGCGTGCAGCTAAGCAGTGCACGCAATACTGCTTCATGTTCCCTGACTGCCTCACAGTCACACTATTCATTTTGGAGGAGGAGGCAAACATGTGTGCATGGAGTGTGTGTCCTCCCCCTTTAAAGGTGTATCCCCTGTGGAGGAGATCCACCACCTTGTGGCAATGTTTAGGGTAGCACATGTTCAATGTCTTTTAGTTGGTATAGAAGTTTAGAGAGAGAGATAATCATAAACCTTTATAAAACTGTACAAAGATTTATTTATTTATTTGGTTTGGAGTTAGATTATTACACATGAAAATACAACGTGTATACATATATAAAGATATAGATATAAATATCTGCAGTAGGAAACATTGCATTTGAATATGTTTCAGTGTAGCTAATTGAGCAGGATTAAGGGATGCTGTGAATGCTACACTGAAGGTTAGATGACATGTGGACTAGTCTCTGTCTTTCATTTGTGCACAATTTGATTCTCGAGTGTCTCCAGTTTCTTTGACATGGCTTCGAGTAGGCATGTTAAGGAAAGATACAAAAGCAAAAAATAAGACAGCAATCTATACCAAGATAATATATCCTCTTCCTTGACTGGTTAGGAAGTTATTTCTCTTAATGCTGCTACATTTCAGGGGCCTGACATGGTTGGTTCTTTGAAAAACATGCCCCATACTGTCACACATTGTGTTTGCATCAAGAGAGAGACAAAAGAAGCAGACATTTTACAGTGTTTGACCCTGCTGAACCTTTGCTAGAGGACACTGGACCAATCATGTTGTACTAGTTACACCTGATATTATTTTCCAGCCTGATTAAGTGTCTAAAAAGGCACGACCTTTGAATAATTTTCACTACTATAAAACTAAGACTAAAACTCACGGTCATCTGTTGGTGTAACTGTGGATTTAGTGGTAAAAAGAAAAGGATATTATTCTGCACCAGGTTCTTCAGCTTCTCTGTGACCTGGTTTTGAAACATGATCACATTCTCACACTGGCACATATTTTCATCAGATGGTCTGTCTGTAGGGGAAAGAAGAAATGAAATGAGAAAATCTCCTTGTCCTTGGATCTGTTTATCTTTTCTCATCTTCTTTCTTAACCTTTCTCTCACCCTGTGTTGTGAAATCTCTCCCTGAGGCTTTCCCTTCCTGTCTCTGCCTGTACAGGGTGTAGTACGTGTGGGTACTGTATGTGTGGAATACAGTGTGGAGTCCACATTGTAACCAGTTGGAGCTGCTTGGACCATTAAAAATAATAGCAGCAGATGGCAGTAATGCACCATCTTAATAGAAGAAGAGGCTGCCAGTCTAGCACAGTCCTTACACATAGAAATGCAGACAACCATTCTCATTCACATTTACATCTATGGGCAATGTATAGCCTGGCACAGGAGAATGGTACCTGGACACTAAAACGTTTTGAAAACACTCTTGACAAATAGTTTTTGCTTGAGTAGTTTAGCCATGTGTGAAATACCTTTACATATCTTAGACTTGAGCTTCTTAGTAATTTCTCCCATTTTTTCAAAATCCTCAGCATAATAAAAGTGTTTCTCCACAGGCTCTGAGGCTATTTCCTTCAGTTCCTGTTCTATGGCTTTGCCAACACCGAAGGCATACACTGTGATCCCTGAAAGTTAAAGAAAAGACCATCATTACAGAATACTGTCATTAAGTTAATTTGATTAAAATACAACAATTCATCAGGTTGCAGTCTGTATAGGTTACAGTATCATCAAATTTGTCAGTGTAAAAACAATGTACCAGAGTTCTTTGCTTTAGTGGCCCATTCAGAAACATCATCCTGTGATCTTCCATCAGTAAACACAATGCTGACACGTGGGATGTTTGGCCTGGCGCCTTCTTTGACTGAAAAGCTGGACTCAAACATGTGATGTAAGGCCAAGCCTGTCATAGAGCCTCTGCCCATGTACTGCATCCTCATCACAGCCTGTCTGATGTCCTGCGCTGCGGTGTACTGGCCCAGGGTGAACTCTGTGCGAACCTTGGTGGAGAACTGAAGGAGGCCAACGTGTGTGCCTGTCTTTGAGATGTCCAGCGAGTCCACAATGCCAATTACAAACTGTTTGACCAGCTCAAAGTTGGCAGAGCCCAGGCTTTTAGAGCCATCGATCACAAAAACTAAATCCATTACTCCATCACCACACTCTGGTTCTATCAGAAACAAAGAAAAATATGTTTTATGAATTTTTATGTAAGTAAAATTTTTAAGGCAACTGTGTACAGTGGAATGTTTTATTTATACTTTTGCAGCTCTTCCCATCTTCAGCTAACATAAATCCTTCAAAACATCTGCAGATATAGGAGTCATTGATGCTGACACACTGGTGCTCACAGCCATGGTCCACTGTCTGACACAGATCCAGACCTGTGAGTTTAGTCGTAGAGAAACAAGAATTGGTGTTGGAAGAATAAAAAAGTAAAACACGTTTGAGGATGATTTAAATTTTTAGAATTTGGATCATGAACTATTGTAAATCCTTGATATTATTAACAGGGTGATATCTATTATACAAAAAGAAGATAAAACACAGAGCTATCTGAGGACATGAGAGCTCCAACATGGTAAACAGAGCATATCCCCTTAATCTGCTGAGAGGTAAAAATAGATTTTTATTGTGTGTTAGCACCGGGATTAACTCTGATCTCCAAACGGTTCCAAATTCATTCAAAATTATGTAACATCCAAATACTGGAACACTGCAAAAGAGGAGTGAGCATGCCAAGAATTTAATATTCAAATCATGTCCTTTTCTGCGTATCTTACTTAATATTTATTATTATAATGAACATTTCTAATCATAATTATAAAGCTCAGACTCACTCTGACATGTTTTGCCATCAGGTAGGAGTGTGTATCCTTTTCTGCATTTACATACACATGAGTCATCTGTGCTGATAAAGTCCTGCTCACAGCCATGTGTCCCATCAGCACAGTGATCAGTCTCTGCATGGAATAGTCAGGGTGTAATTACTGAGACTTTAAAATAACTCTTTACTGCAGCCAAGTGTAACCTATACAGTGGTGAGAAAAGTGGTAATTAAATGCATCACTTCCATCTCTATGGGGGCATTAATCGAGTTTTGCGATGAATCGTTTTTGTTGTACAGGCAGGACAACATTGGATATAACAAAATCTAACTGTTAGACCATACAAATTTACTACATCTGTGGCAAATTTCCATTCATAATCCACAGAGGATAAACCCTACAGACTGATCTGACTACTTCAGGGCTCCAAGCATGGACTTATTTAAATACAATTTACACAAAATCAAAAATGTTTTGTGCGTCAAAAGCACAATTTATGGTCCCAATCTATGTAAATGCATCATTGTGTGTACAGCAGCAGTACTACCTGCACAGTGACAAGCCTCTGTAGGGAATAGTCCATTTTAGAACAGGATTTAGGAGAAATCACTGGGAAAACTATAAACGTGTTAACATTACAGTTCTGCACTTCTGTTGTACTCGTAAAAACACAAAAAAGAAACTATACACATAAATATACATATGTAACAGCTCTAAATAGAATTTCCTACAATATCAGCAAGTAGAAAAATGTATTTGACACTTACTTTGACAAGTTTTCCCATCAGGTCTGAGTGTGTAGCCTTTCCTGCATTTACACACACAGGAGTCATTGGTATTCATGAACTCCTGTTCACACCCATGGGTTCCATCATCACAGTGATCAATCTCTGGGTGGCATTTGAAAACCAGAAAAGGGAAGAATATTGTTAACATTATGTGGCAGCTAAATCTGGCCAGATTTCATTTAACGTTTATTCTATTTACTATTCCTCTTTGTCAGTATTTGTAATTGTGAATGTATGCAATCCTATTTTGGCTTGTTCTTCCTCTTGTACTACATGATCTACAACTGTTAGATTATTTCCTACGATTAGGTACTAGCAGATCAAATGTTTTTTCACTCAAAATCAAAATGCACTCAGGTGAAGTGCCGAGCTGTGAGCCCAGGACAGGAAACATCAAGCAGTCGTATTAATCCTCAATACACCTCCACAATTCACCAGCTGCTGTTATGATTGCAAAAGCACACTTCCATCAGGAAGTCTCCCCCTCTTTTCTGAAGAAAAGCCAAAGGCACAATTCTAGTAGTGGGTGGAGGAACATCACTGGATTGGAAGACTTATACACATTGTACAAGGCTGCTTCTATAGGGAGCCTGCAGTATAATATTGCATAAAAACAGTTGTGTGAAAACATGATTGCAGCTGTTTGCAGTTTTTATTGTTGTGTTGGTGTTTTAAGTGAAATATAGAACATATATGGAAACCAGAGACTCTCTCTAATCTAGTGTATTCACAGGCTGACATTACTGCAGGAGGTAGTAATGGTCACTGCCATACACACAGTTAGATTAAAGAAGTGGAGAGGAAGTAAAGCAACTGGCGATGGAGAAGAAATGGAAAAGTTTTACTGTTGCATGTCTTGAGGTCTACGTTGAGTTGATACCCTGGACGGCAGCGGCACTCGTAGCCATCAGGCAGGTTCGCACAGATGTGTTCACAGCCATGATCCACCACAGCACACATATCCTCAGCTGCAAGATCCCACAGTCAACTATTATGAAGTGTGCCTAATGTTTGATCAGTGCATGTACCATCTTCACAGTGGCCTGTCTGCAGGTGGTCATAATGTTATGCTTGATCAGTGTATGTAACAGATACAGTTTCTATTTTGAAGCATTTTTGACGCTTACTTTGACAAGTTTTCCCATCAGGTCTGAGTGTGTAGCCTTTCCTGCATTTACACACACAGGAGTCATTGGTATTCATAAACTCCTGTTCACACCCATGGGTGCCGGCAGCACAGTGATCAATCTCTGGGTGGCATTTGAAAAACAGACATAGATGCTTATTTAAAACATTTCGCAGAGACAGAGCAATATTAACATTAATTTTAGATTTTGCATCATTCTGATAAATGTAATTTATTCTCTTTAATGTTCTGTTTGGTCTTCCTGTCCGAAACGTCTGGCTCTTTAGCTGTTGCTCTAACATGTTCCATGTAACCAGCTCATCTCTAACTGTGTCTGCCAACAGGCAGCGTACGGTAAGTAAAAAATAAGAGATTATAAAACAACAGTTCCTTCACCTTTGCATGTCTTCCCATCAGGGTTGAGGGTGAAGCCTTTCCAGCACTTGCACCTGTAGGAAGCTGGGCTGCTCACACAGATATGTTGGCACTGATGGTCCACAACGTCACACATCTCTGAATCTAATGCATTCAGGCACATAAAACAATACACAGACTCAACTTAATGGTAACAGATGCCTGGAAAAAGTAGAAAAGCATTGGAATAAACACAGAAGTAGCTGGGATGTATCACCTCCACACAGTTTGGACTGGAACACAGAGATGAGTGTTTCTATCTGGCTAAAGTTAGCCACCAAGTACACATGCTCAGAGTGCGGCTCACTCCCTATGGCCTTCAGCGTGCTCATGTCTACCCTGCCGACTCCGATGGCAAAGATCTGGATGCCGGCCTGCCTTGCCTGAGCTGCAATCTCCTCCACTGAGTCCTGAGGTCTCCCATCAGTCACAATCATGGCAATTCGTGGGATGTGCAGGTTTACTGGTCGTGCTCCCTTTTCCTCAGTGAAAGCTGTCTCCATCGTGTACTGGATGGCCTCACCAGTCATTGTCCCCGTGGCAAGGTGCTCCATGTTCCTCACCGCCTGCTCCACCTCAACTTTATCTGTGTAAGTGTTGAGGGAGAACTCGGGCTGGACTACACTTCCGTACTGTAGCAATCCAACCCGGGTGTCATCAGGGCCAACCTTGAGGAACTGAAGCAGATTTATGATGAAGGTCTTGACCTTCTCGTAATCGTTTGGCCGGATGCTTCGGGAGCTGTCGATGACGAAGACAAAATCCAGTGGAATGGCTTTGCAAGGGTTTTCTGTGATCAGTGACATGAAGATAGTTTGTCATCAGGCAACTAAGCTTAAGCCAAAAGTTTAACCTGGTTTGAATTTTGTATCTTAGACAAAGTGCAGCTGACAAAACACACGTCACCAACTCACACTTACCCTCTGTTCTGTTTTGGACAGTGGTCTTGTTTTGACTCCTGGCTACAATGGGTCTGGATTTGTCCTGTTTAACTGCATTACAGCACAACAACAGGCAGAAGAGGCCAAGAGCCAGGGACTTCATTGTGACATAAGGTGACACCTGCAGCAGCTATACAGACATGAAGGAACAAAACCTAGAGCTGACAGTGCAGAGTAGTGCACACAGAGTACACACTGGCATGAAGGAGTGCAAAACAGCGAAAAAGCATGAAGGAAAAAACAAGAAAATGTGTTATTATCATCCTGTAATTTCTTTCCCTCTGTATATACCCAACAGACAGACAGTCAGGGTATATGGTTCATGGTATTCTGGGATGCTTTTTGAACAAACTCATAACCTCTGATTTACTGCAGTATTTTCATATTGTTGAACCATAAATGCTAAAAAATGTCATTTATTTTTGCTGGCTCACTGTTTAGCTAGAAGTATGCGCTTGTCTTTTAAATTTGTCTGTGAGTGCACAGTTAAAGTTAATAGCAATTTATCTTAAACTTAAACTTTTATTATTTAGATTTACTTGTGGTATATATTTGTGATATATTTATGAGTTTCCTCCATAATCTGTAAGATTTCAATCAAAGAATTATAAGAATCAAAGTTAATGTTTAATGAATCCTTCCTTATCATGTGTCTAAATCATGTATTTAAAGCTTTGTCGTAAACTCAGCTAGAAATTAAGACTGGATCACCAAAAAGTTAATAGCAACATAATAAAACTTATTATTACTTTTTGATTTAAAAAAAAAAATTTAAATCCAGATTGGCTCATGGAAATACATGACTTCACCTTTTCCCCATGCACTGATGAAATGAGCACAGATAAAAACAGAAATCTCTCATGTGAAATAACCATAACTGTCCAAACTTTGGACGTTTATATGATCCCATCACTCACAGCAAGAACCTGGCTGAAGAAATGTGCTTTCTACAGTCGTCAAAACTGCCTTGAACCAAAAAATCACCGTTACACAGATGTTAATGACCAGGAGGGATATAAACAGCACTTCCCCTCTTGCATATTTGACCTACACACTTTTAGATTCCGCATTTCAGCGCATATCTAATTCAGACAGCATGGACTTGCAGACCTTCAGGTAAAAGGACAATTTTATGATTCTTATGATTATGTACATTGTTTCTGTAGATAGAAATGTAAAATATATTGTGTTGCTGAATAAGTGTGGGCTGCAGAAATGTAACAAAAAGTTAATATGAGGGCGTTTCTGAATGTGTTTGTTAAGTAGATAGTATAGTGATTATTTCTCCAGTCAGTCCCCAGGAGAGCTATTGATTCAATCATCAGTCATATTAAGACTGCAGGCTCTGCTACTGTTTAGAGTGATCGGCTCGTAAACAGCAAATACAGCTATATTCATATTCATGTCTTTGTGATATATATATATATACCACAAAGACATGATATTGAACTTAAAGGAGTCTACAGTAACTTCTAAGATGTAAGTTACAAGAGTTTCTGTGTTTTTTCCGTCTTTTAATGCTGTATATGTACAGTGCCACATATGCATAAGCTGCTACAGTACATCGCAGTATCCTAACTTTCCAAAGCTCAGTGTGAGGAGATGATTCATTTAGCAGGCATACCACTGAGAAATAACATGTCTGTAATGAAGAGTGATTATGATAAACAGCTAATGCATCACTACTGTAGTAAAGAAAGTACTCCATTTTCTTTAGAATAAATGTGAATAATTACACTATTTCCAATATGGTTGGTTTCCATCACACCTTTCGCACATTTCCTCATGAATCAGGGCCACAGTAGTATGTTTACTAGTAAATACAAAAAACAGTGTGGTCTCTGCTTTGTGCATTAACTTGATGGCTTTTCAGGATGTAGGTGATGGAAATTAGACTGCTTCCTAAAGCCATAGTAAATACCAAACTGGTTTTTCCTTTCCTTAACTGGTTTCCAAAAACTATAGTAAATAGTGGTAAATATGGTGGCTATATAAATATATTGAAAATATACAAATAAAGTCTGCAGTCTGCAGACTAAATACACTTTTGCTAGCAAGAAATTAAAGCAGACCACTTACCTTGTTATTAAAACCAAAGTTTAAATTCTTGCAATCTATGCCTCTCAAGAAATCACAAAACTGAGTAAAAAGAGGAATTTTAACAAAAAAGAAAGTTCCAGACTGTAACATGCATAGATCCCAGTCCTGCCTGTCATATCTGTCTAAGCTCCTTCATTGCTCTGCCCCTTCTCCATCCACTCTGGCTTCCTCCTTACTCCCCCGCTCCTTTGACTTGAGCCATGGAGACGCCTCTTGTTCGCTTCAGCCTGTGTTTACAACAGTAATTCTGTAGACTTCAGTCAGATACTTTTACTAACATGCAGCTGCGACTGTTTAAATACTAGCAATTGGGACCTAAACCTTGCTCAAACCTCACAGAATGTTCTCACGTTAAAGACTAAGAGTTGAATTACTTAAATTAAGAGACACTGAATTTGAGATTTAAAGCCTCCAAGACAAGACTGTGTTTAAATCATGCAATTATGATTTAATGCAAGTTTACATACTTAAACAGATTTTTTTTGCAAAAACAACCTTGAAACATCCCAAATATGCACTTGTGTTTGGTGCTTGTATACCTATATTTGGTACAGTACATGTTTAAAGTATAAGTCATAGCCATTGTGTGCACACTCAAGGAGCAGCACTTTATGGAAAGACAAGAATAAAGTAATTATAATCCCACTCACTTTGGGGATACCTGCCTACCCCACAATGAATATGTTTAAATGTTATGTTATGTTTATATTTTTATATATTTATACACCTCCTACACGGTTATTGGGGCACATCTTCCAGTCAAGCTGAGGATAGAGTACAGGGTCAGTGTGGATAACAAAAACAATCCAAAACACTTTCCTTCTAAATAACTTGTTAATAAAATAACTCATGTGAAGTATAATAGCTGAGATCCATGAAATATTTACGTCCTTAAGCTTTAGCTTCAAAAAACAACACAAACATTTGATTTCAATAGACAAATAAATGTCACATCTTTATTTTTCATACAGCAACAGTCCTCAAGTTTGACTTCTGTGTCCTTGCAGGGAGCAGCTTGCCAGTAACTGCATCTGGTGGAACAAACTTGTGTGTTTACACAGACCTGTATTCCCATTAGCTTAAATGAAAAACCACAAGCAGGGTTCACATTTACTAAGCTCCTGAGGATCCTGCCTAGAGTCACTGCACCAGGTTTCCTCAAGCAAATCATTCAGAGCGACTTCAAAGAGCAAACTGATTCCAGATCAGCGCTACTTTTGTGCTGTCAAAATAGATAAATAGCAGCCAAACACAAATCTCGTCAAATCAGTGGCAAAACACATTTACATTTATAAGAGTCACAGTCGCTCCCATCTGCAGCTAAATAAAACCGTAAAAGGAGATATGTTCCATATACATTAGAAAGCTCTTTGATCATGTCAAAGCACAGGCAGGTGCATTTCTTTGGGAGAACTTCCACTCAAGGTGACGCTTCGCACGTGGTTTTATAAAGTGCACTCTATCAGAGAGAACGTTATGAATAAAGGCAATCCAGCGCTGATCACGAGCAGAGACGAGACGTAGAGCAAACAAAGGATGACTCTTCACTCATTACTGGGGACAATATGATCACCATTTTTGCATTTGCGCATAAGTTAAATACAAATATCAAAGTTAGTACTCACAAAATACTATCACAAACACACAGAGCATAAATAGAATCAATAAAAATATATATCATCTATGAGCTTTCAAACTTTCTAGTGCTTTCTTAAGTTACTTCACCCAGATTCAAATGCATAAAAACGCACAATTTCTGGAATTAATAACAGGAGACACACAGGGCAAATGAAAGAGTTACAGTAAGAATATGAGTTCACCAGTACATAACAGGAAGTGATCAGAGGTCATGGTGGAGGCTGTAATGTGTGTGATCTGATGATTTTGTGTGCGGCAGTGCATGTGTAATGTGTGTGTAGCGATGATACACTCATGATTAAGCTGTATACTGGAGAGGCAGTGTGGTGCATACATTGTGCTGGGCCTTTATTAAAATTCAGCTCCAGTCAGAAGGATCCTGGGAATGTTTTCATGCTGTAGCAGTGGTGTAGGGTGGAGGAGCCTGCTTCGGAGGGACACTGACACTGTCATCATAAGGAGGTAGCAGCACCTGGAGATAAAAAGAGAAAGAGCAAAGCAGAAGCTTGTGTTATTCTTTCAATAGACTACAAGTTGAGGAAGAAGAATTACATGGCCAAACAGGATTTTGGATTAGGTGAGGTACAATATATATATAAGTCCAAACAGAAGAAATACACAGGCTAAACTGCAGGACCAAATCTGATTATGTAACATGTACAACTGAAACATGTGAGACATGGAGACTTTATTTTAAGCCACAAAGCACGCAAACAGAGAAATGAATTGGTGGACAGGAAACACCTAGAGACCTCTTCCCATGTTTTAAACGATGGAGACTTCAGTGCATACAGACAGGCTCAGCTGAACCACACTGATGTTTTAGGGAGGACACTGACATTGAATAATCGCTTATTTAACAGTGTCCTACATGGATCTATGTTCTTTTAATCTGTGGTGGCCTCTAATCAACATAAACCACTAAAGTCACATTGACAAAATTCATCCACTTTTATATCTTGGCTTTTGGGACTTTTACTTCTGTTCTATGATGTTGGGAAGCTACAATTTTTTTCTTGTTTTAATACTGGCTAGACGTTGACTTTAGAAAGCCAGAAATATCAGAGCAGCTGGCTAAATGCCACTGTCATTAAATCACTAAAGCCTTGTCTACACAGGTAGGGGAGGTATATACGCTTTGACTTTCTAGTTTAGTGGGAGGTATCTTTTTTATTGCCTTTCCAAAACTCTACTGTAGTAACTTAGTAGTTTTTCCAGATGGCAGGAGCAAACTAAAAGCCAGCTATTACTATGTTAGGTCAGGTTACAGGTTCTGTGGGAACATTGCCTCTAAAGGACAGTAACATCCAGTTGAGCTCAGAAAACACATAAGGCTGCAATGTTTCTGGATCTTGTTTGTGTTGTTGTTTATGTTTTTTCTTGTTATGCTAGTGCTCTGACTGTAGATGCAGTGAAGAACCGTGTTCACTGACATTAGTGTTTTTTGCAGTTTTCCTGGGCGCATGCAGAGGTTTCCACTACAGAATCGTGTCTGTTTTTAAAGCAGAGCCCAAAGATGACAACATAAATATATAACATGTTATAACACTATGACTAAGGACCCCCTCTCTCCTGAAACTAACCAGCTGTTCTGTTGTAGCCTCTAAATCTAGAGGTTTGATCTGAGCATGGAATAAACTTCAGTCTGCTAAAGTATCCCAACCCTCTATCACTGTTTATTATGTTTTATTATTTTAACACTACTGCACATTAGCTAAAGCCAAAACCCATGTGAACTTGGTCATAGTACTGTTGGCTAGTTGGTTATGTAGCTATCCTAGTGACGTTAACCAAGACTGTGAACAAACTAATTCATTCATTTAAGCATGTTCTTTTTTCAAGACCAAATCACTACAGTAAATGCGATCACACATGTATATAAAGTCTCTTCTTATGCATTTTATACATTTATACAAAGCTGTGAATCCAGCCTGTCGTCATGGGACACGCTGCTAAAGACAGTTCAGCTGCAGCTTCCTCAGTGACCCGGATGTGCGTGCTGATGAACTGAATCTAAATTACAACATTTGAATTTGAAATGCCTAAACTGAATTTGCAAGTTTATAGACAATTGAATCTTCAGTGAGGATCAAATACAGTTTCAGAGCAAATGAAATCACATATTTCTGCCTATATATATTTCTGTTTTTACTTACTTACTAACTCTTCATCTTTGGGATGTTCTTTTTATTGTTCTTTTATGAGTGTAATAGGTTGTGAGATGATCTACCAACATTTGAAATGTCATCTTTATAATATTGTTTCAGTTTTGTTTGCAAATCATTTTATGTACATTTTATCCAGTGAAAACATTAAAAAATCAGCTGAAAACTCTGCTTAGGGAAACAATGCCATAAAAAGAAATAATGTTCCTTGTCTTATGAGGCATTACTGTAATTAATACACTATCTGACTGAGTGGGTGTGAGTGACTTTTCTGTATGTCCATAAATGTGGCGTATATATATCGAATATGTCTGGCTCTAATTGAAAAAGCATACAGCACCTACAGAGCTGAGGCTGATGTCAGGAAGTAAAGGCCTCTGGTTTTACTGATGCTGTCAGTGAGTTGGAGAGTGGACATGTGTGGTCATGACATGTGTCATGAGACCAAGACTATGTAAATATTTATTTTATCACAACTTAAGCATTTAGTGTTTTCACAGCTCTATTTTTCTTCTCCTGCTTCTCAAAGTACAGAGTGTGGGCAGCAGAGCAGCAGCAGTCACAGGATCAGATCCAGGCAACAGGAGAACCTAAAACGTGCAGACGGAGCTCACTCACTGTGCAGCCACCATCATAATGGCTTTGCCAGCATTGAGCCTTGATTCTTCATTCATATGTGCTGTAGCTGATGTAAAACTAACTGCTATGATAGTCCAGCTTTATGCTTCCTTACTTCATTCGATATGGTGAATTTAAAAGTTTCCAGACTGGCCTGAGCAGAGAAAATGACGCAGATAATGAAAATGTGATTCGCTGTCTGGACTGAATAACTAAGTCACTTTTGTACTGCGGTTTTTTGTGTGTGTGTAGAAACCGAATAAGCAGCAAATCAAGCATCGACAGACATTTTGTTTTGTCGTGAAAGTACTAATCTTTCGTGCTGACAAACGTTTTTGTCAAGCCGCGTATTATTGTTGCTGTATAAGAGCATCAGACGATTGCTGAGCTCTGCACAAAGATGTTGACAAAAGCTCACTGGAAAATGTGATCAACCTTCACACAGGTGGTCCGACTGGGAATGAATAACAAGGACAGAACTGTTTTACTACTGAATGTGTTTAAATGTAGTGCGACGTCAAATAAAACAGAACAGTTAAATGGAGAACAGACTTAGCACAATGTAAATAATGATCTCTGATTCATCCGTAAGCAGTGGTGGCTAAAAGGTCACTGGTTTGATCCCTGCACTCACATAAGATAGTGGTGACATTAAGAGAAGACATACTAGCCCCCCTTTTGTGACATTAAGCACTATCTATTAAAAATCACCAATGAAACACTTACGGACACATCCCTTCATCACCTTGTTGTAGTCCTGCTGCTGTAAATGCTCAGGGCTGCACCAAATGTGTAATAATCTATCCCTGAAAATTGTCTTCGACACACACACTCATGTTTTTAAAAAGTTTGCAAAAAAACTACAGCCCCCAACTCCTACAGAATTTCTGAGCCCGTTCAAATTCATGTATTTGTAGCAGTTATTTAAAGGTTTTCATAAATTTACTAAGAACAAATGGCCTTGCTCCTCTGACAGGGCGAACACACGTTTCATATGATTTGTCGACAGTGACAAAAACACAACTTTCCTGATTTGAAACTCACGTTGGTCATTTCTGTCTTTGGTACGGTACAGATCATCAAAGGTGACTTACTGTGGTGTCGTTGGTCGTAACGTAGAGCAGGATTTCAGAAGTACCCCGGCCACTCACATATCTGTAGCAGTTCCACACACATGCTATAAGGTAGGCCTGATATCAGGTAGAAAAAGAACAGAAGCACACATTACATGATGAATGGAACAACTCAATATCATCTCTCAACAGACAGTGAGCCAATATTTCTACACCAGCATACTTTTTTGCTCATTGATGGTACAATCGATCATTACATAAAAGCTGTACTGTATTTTATTCAGATACTCTCACTACCACTGAAAATCCAGCATCAGGTTTAAATTAAAATCCATTGTTCATGTTTTCAGGTCTGGTCTGAGCGTAGAAAAATAAAGTTCCTGTTGTTTTCTGTTGTCCAGGAATCATCTGGCGTTCAGTGGAGCAGCTTGCTACTGGAACTTCCTCTGCCAAACGCAACACCATCTGCTACATCCATCCAGCACGGACTAAAGCCAGAATAAGCTCTCTAACCTTTATAGTAACCCAATTAAGAAGCCGCTTTAAGGCTCTGATGGTTCTTTTTTTTTTTACTGCCTCTACGGGAACCTGCAGAGGTGCATTTGCAACAACAGTGATCACTAAACTGTGCTTCTACTCCACTGCATCCAACAGTGACACAATGATGCTCATTGTGCTCAAGGAACTATTTGAAATTACTCATCACTGCTGAGCCAAATACAGATTGGGGCATTTCCATTCTGAAACCCCACGATAAGACGATATCTATGACGATGTACTGCTGGTAGTTTGTCTTATGGTTGTATTACATTACTGTCTTACAGTATACATTATTTTGCCATCAGATCCTTTGCATTTACAGAGTACAATCCCCACACAACTTAGCGGGGCAAACTCTACAGCCATGCTAGCAGCATGCTAACCTAAACATAAAGTATACAGAAGTTGACACTGATGGGAACGTCATCAGTACTGCAGGTTTAGCAAGCCAACTAGTGATGAAAGTGAAAAGGTGGAAAGTCAAATCAAAGCTGCTGTTAAAATTGTACAACTTAACTCCAATAAAAAACAAAAACAAATGTCTATTATGCTATTATAACCTTTAAAAAAGCTACAATATAGAATAAAAAGTAACAATAAAAACACCAGCCCACATCATAGCATCATCTTTTCTACTGTAAGCCAACACTGCTAATATGCAAACATGTGCTGCATATATCAGCCCAGCATCTAAATTCCAGTAACATTACCTTGAAGGCAAGAATACAGCCAATGAAGAGCAGCACGATGAGGACCAAGCACACGTTACTGAGAGCTGAAATCTCCTCTTTGTAGGGGAAGTTATCAGGCTGCACAGTCACAAAAGCAACAGTCAATAAACTGAAGAGTTCATTTGAGATTAGAGGAGCAATACAATATAGTTCCATACATATTATATTGACTGTAAAAGTGATGTGACTTGAGTGACTTGAGAATTCCTACCAGTTGCTGCAAGTAGTCCTGTATGGTATTTGGGTAAACCACGATGCTGACAGCGACCAGGGTGTTGAGAGCAAAGTCAAATATTTGGTAGCAGAAAAAAGGGATGATCCAGGCAGCACGTAGCTAAAAAGGAGATATTTATTATTATTACTAAGGCTGTTATGTTTAGCTTCAGAGAAGCCAACCCATCTTTTCAAGTTGTAGACATAAATGGGTCGCAAGAGGATTATGATGCATTTAAAATAATGCAACAGGAGGAATTGCATTTAGAATTAGGTTTTCAAAGATGCCAAAGATAGATGGAAGATTTTACCTTGTATGCCCCGTATGTAGCCATCCCACATATAAGAATCATCAGCAGAGAGATCGCTGAGGCGATGCACATATCTGGAGCAGCGAGGAAAGTAAAGATAGAGGTTATACTCATTTTTAATGCCTCTGTTTATTTCAGTGAGTGTGAGGTCACTTTGGTTGAGGCGCAACCAATTCCGAATCATCGCATTTCCAAAAATGTTTACAACATCGTGTCGCAGCTCATGTGTGAACAGCAAAGTGTGTTCAGAAGATAAATGACATGCTGCGAGGAATTAACCTCTGCTCTGTGATTCGCTCGGTGTCGGCCTGACCTCGCGTCAACTCCACATAACACAACTAATCATTCTGTTACATAAGGCAAAATCTGAATACATGGAAGCGTTGTGAAAAACACAGTTTAATGGGAGAATGTGATGCATTCAAATCCCACTCAGAGTAAGGCAGCTCTGAGTGAATATGAATTGGTTGTTGTGCACAGACTTACTTAAAACTAATACAACAGCTCCTGTTCAGTT